>JAVJIF010014104.1:0-117104 GCA_038442645.1 Agave tequilana | reverse complement strand
AACCTATGTTGTTGACCCAATAAAGAATTGATCAGGTTTGGGTCTAGACACGTTTTCAATTACACTTAGCCATGAGTGTATTTAAATTAGAATGTGGGACTCATCTACACGTGTGGAACTCGTGTTATAAATCAAGGGCCTAGATCTATGATGAGTTGAACTAGGGTTCCTTGATGCTATATATACCATGAGTAGGGTTCCCTCTCCACCAACAACAATAACCATCTCTCTTGGAGGCCTCTCATCTCCTCTAAGGATAAAGAAGAGAACTTGGTGGCTGGAGAGAAGAATCTTCTCCCTCAACTCTGGCGTCTTCAAGATCGTGCAATATTCGGCATCCTCGTGATGGAATCAGGTATGCCTAAAACCCTGCTTCCCTTTGATCATGATAAAGAGGCTAACAGTATATGTGTAGATTTTGTATGGAATAAATTTAGATCTAACAATTGGTATCAGAGCTTCCTCTTTATCAGATCATCGGGATATAAGTAATAACCTTTTGATATCGATTTCTGAAAATTATGAATCTCTGTATTTAATTCAATAAAGATTATTTTTTGTGTCTCAAATAATTGAATTAAATTGGAGATGATTAAATAAATTCATGTATATATTTTAAGCTTTAAATCTGTGTTATTATTATTTTTTTATTCTTTAAAAAAAAATTGCAGCTGTGTGGACGCATGCATGCACGCGGCCAGATTTTTCAAAAAAAAAAAAAAAAAAAATTGGGGATGTTAGATGCATGCGCTGGAACCAGGCATGCATCATGAAGAAGTTTTCAAGATTAAAAAAAAAAAAAAAATTGACATGGCCTGCATGCATGCAGACACATGTCTGCATGCATGCACATGTAAGGCAAACGGATGGCTCGTTGTGAAGAATAATTTAAAAAAAAAAAAAGAATTTGGTTAATTATTTAGGGTTTCCTTAATTTGGGATTATGAGATTAATTAGGATTAAAAATTTAGAGATTGAATTTTACTCTAATAAGGAAACTTACTCCTAATTAATCTCATATTAATTTCAATTGATATTGTTGAGATTGATTTGGGTATTATGATTGAGATATTATTCTACTCTATTAAGGATATTTTGGGTAGAATTCTACTCAAATAAAGAAACCTACTCTCAATCAATCTCACATTAAGTTAATTGGGTTTTATTCAGTTTATTTAAACCGGACCCAATAAGGAAACCAATAACTTAACCATTGCGGGTCAGGTCTGATTTAGACCCAATAAGCACTGCAGATCCATTATGTCAATGGAAACTTCAATCAGCCGTTACGGGCTCATCCGACCTCTGTTTTGGACATGTAAACATCCGTTTCGAAGCTCTTGACGAGCACTACATATTACAGGAACTATATATGTCAAAACAGTAGTTAGTTGACATAAAGAAGGCATTGAAGTGTTTGTTTATCTGCTTATGTGTACCCTTACATGCTTCCATTAATATTTATATTATTGCTTATATTGTCTAGCATGATGAATTAATGTTTACTACAGTTGATAACACACAGATAAAAATATATACATGTTCAAATTAAAGAATTTATAAAAAGAGCTTATTTAATTGCGTATATAGTTCATGCGGATAATAGCCGGCCCAAAGGAAGACTATTATCTGGCCGAATATGTACGGCTTCGGATACTTGATGTGGGTAATGCAAGTGGGAGAACTTTGGTGTGTGGTAATCGGCCCAAATGAAGGTTGTCACACTATAAGCCCATATTGCATTACCTTCATCAACTAGTCCGATGGCGGAACAAGAATCCAGATGCATAAATTTGTGTGGTCCATGCGTGTGGCAATCGGCCCAAAGGAAGGTTGTCATTATGGCCGGGTCATTACATATATTATATGGCAAATATAGATTACTTAAACTTTAGGACCAATCCTATAAAGTGACAGTCGGCCCAAAGTAAGGCTGTTCTCTTACATTGGACCTAAACTTTAGGATATCTATATTGGGCCAGTACAGTGTTGGCAAATAGAGACACAACTTGTTCTGAAAGTTTAACCGGCAGCTTTATCGGTTAAACTGCTTGCATTTTCTGAAATTCATTTTTTATGGCTATTACAGTAGAATTTTATTAAATGCAATGTTTATGTTAAATTGATGAGAAATTGTACACTTATGTAGTTTAAATTGAATGGTACAAACTTTAAGAAGTGGTAAGACCACGTAAATGATCGTTCTTGAATTCATGCACCTAGAGTACACCTTAAAGATTGATGGATCTCTACTATCACTAATAAAAGTTCAGTAAAGAAAAGGTCAATTATGGTAAGTGGGAGAGATCTTACAAGATGTGTCTAATGGTCATAAAGTACACTATTCCTATAACTATTAGAAATGTTATGCCCGATAATGTCAGTGCTCACTTAGCATCCAGGGTAAACTTCTAATAAGAAAAGGAAAACTAAAACTAAAGGGAGGAACATAAACACCACTACAGTGGTTGATCCTAAGTGGCAAAAGTGCAGAAAAAGTAGCCTAAGGTCATTGCATGCTTCTTCTGTAAGAAAGTAAGCCACCTCAAGTAGGAATGCATAAAGTTTTAGAAATGACTATTTAGTGGGTATATCTTATATTTATGTTTGTTCTGAGATTAATTTAGCTTTAGTGTCACTTTATAAATTGTGAATAGATAATTCACATAAGCGATTCAATGCGAAACTTTCAAACCCAAAGAGACCCAGCCCAGCTGAGTGATACGTATACATGGGTGATGGAAATAAAGTTGCAATTAAAGCTATTGGAGTTTGTAGGCTTAAATTAGATTCTGATTTTTTTTTTTGGTTTTAGATTTGGATGAGACTTTATATGTACCGTCCTTTTAGGCGGAATCATATTTTTTATTTTATTTGTTAGACAGATCTAGTTTTACTTTCACTCTTGATAATGAAATGCTTGGTCTACTTTCAAATCTAAAGTTGTTGGTACTAGAATTCTAATTGATGGCTATATAAATTGAAACTTCATGCTTTATATACTGAATCTCTATATGTGAATAGCATAGGCACTAAGCGAAAATTAATTAAAAAACATTAGAAATTTTGGTACTAGACGAAGATCAGGTGTCTTAATTTGGTGTATACAGACATTTGTGGTCTATTCCCTACAGCTTCTTGGAATGGTCACGAATATTTCATCACTTTTACAGACAATTACTCTCGTTATGGGTACCTAATACTTGTTCCATGAGAAATCCCAATCATTGGACATATTTAAAGCCGTTAGATCTGATCATGGTGGTGAGTACTATGACAGATATAACGAATCAGGTAAATGTCCAGAATCATTTGTCAATTTCTGAAAGAGTGGTATTATCACTTATACACCATATCAGGGACACCTCGTCAAAATGGTATTGCTGAGAGATAAAATCACACACAAAAGGACATAGTTAGGAGTATGATAGCTCACACTATTCTACCAAAGTCATTATATAGTGAAGTCTTAAAGATGATTGTCACCCTTAATAGAATACTTAACAAAACAGTAACTAAAACCCCGTATGAGTTATGGACTGAGAAATCTCTCAGTATTAGGCATCTATATGTTTGGGGTTGTCCAGCGGAAGCTCGGCCATATATACTATATGAGAAGAAGTTGGACTCAAGGATAGTTAGCTGTTTATTTGTAGGGTATTCTGAGAGGTATAAAGGCTTTAAGTTTTATTGTCCCTCCACTAAGAACATAATGACGGATTGCTAAAATTTTTGAGAATATTCAGAACAGTGGGAGTCAACTACATAAAGATTTCATATTTAAGAAAGAATATATTGTTATACCCATGACAATTGTTCCAAATGATAAAGTAGTTGTTCCACTTCAAGATGAAAATACAGTTGCATCCTTACAGGATACATATACAGTCCATCCTGAAGTAGATCATTCTGATGAGGTAAAAACTGAAATTCTCAATCACAAGTGCCTAGGAGATCAACTAGGAAGAGGAGATCAGTTATTACAAATGACTATAAAGTTTATCTCCAATAGCATGAGTTTGACATAAGGCTAGAGGATGACCTCACATCCTTGAATGAGGCCAAACTCAACATTCACTCCACTAAGTGGTCAAATGCCATAAAAGATGAGTTAAAATCTATAAAGGATAATGATATTGGGATTTAGTAGAGTTGCCTGAAGGAAAGAAACTGATTGGTTGTAAATGAGTATTCAAAACCAAGCGGGATTTGAAAGGTAATGTCAAAAGGTATAAGGCACATCTTGTCACAAAGGGATCCACTCAAAAAGAGGACATTGACTATAAGGAGACTTTCTCCCTAGTTTTCATCAAGCATTCTTTAAGATTATTATGGCACTTGTGGCTCACTTTGACCTAGAGTTATACCAAACGGATGTTAAGATTGCCTTTCTTAATGGTAGCATTGAGAAAGAAATCTGTATGGTGCAACCAGAAAGTTTTAAAGTGAAGGTTTCATAATATTTGGTTTGCAAATAAAGAAATTCATTTATGGTTTAAAGCAACCATCCCGTCAATAGTATTTGAAATTTGATCAAGTAATATCCGATTTTTGATTTTAAGGAAATATATTTGATCAATGTATTTATCATAAATTTAAAGAGAGTAGATTTATATTTCTTGTGCTATATATGGATGACATTCTATTAGCAAGTAACGATATAGATCTTCTACTTGAGATCAAGAGTTTTCTTTCAAAGAATTTTGAGATGAAAGATCTTGGAGACGCTTCTTTTGTGATAGGCATACAGATTCAACGTGACAGGACACGTGGAATATTAGGTTATCACAAAAGGCCTATATCGATAAGGTGCTAGATAGATATGGCATGAAGAATTGCTCTAGGGGAGATAAGTTAAGTCTACTCTAATGTCCCAAGAACGACCTACGGAAAGAGCAAATGAAAGACATTCCATATGCATTGGCGGTTGGATGTCTGATGTGTGCTCAAGTTTGTACCCATCCAGACATAGCATGTACCATTGAGAAACTTGGCAGATACTCAATCAATCATGGGATTGATCTCTAGAAGACTGCAAAGAAGGTAATACGATATTCATAGAAGACTACATGAAATCTGATCAGTTGCAGCTGATTGGATACACAGATTCAGATTATGCTGGATGTATCGGCAATAGGAAATCCACTTCATTTTACATTTTCCTTATTGTAGGAAGATGGTGGATTTAGTCGAGAGGCCATTACAGCTACACTGTGACAATAAGAGCTATAAAGCTCTACTGCAATAGTGACAAGAGTTCAGCAAAGTCGAAGCATATTGACATCAAGTTTCTTGTCATCAATGATAAAGTTCAGAATCATATTTTGTCTGTTGATGGTGATGACACTATTCTTATTACAGATCAACTCATTAAAGGACTTTCACCTAAAGTCTTCTTAGAGCATATTGCTCATGTGGGGATGACTAGTCATTATGATATCCTGATTTTGTGGGAGTGGATAATTTTATGTAACAGACATTATTTCTAAGTGCACTTTATGAATATTTGTTGATTCTGATAAATAAATTTATAACTGCTTTTCTTAAAATTTACTTTTGCGCATTTGAGTTTGTTGAATTAGCAGTTAGACTTGTTGGAGTCATAAAGTGAGATTCATTGGAGTCATAAGGCTAGACTCGTTGGAGTCATAAAGTGGAAACCAGTTGGAATTGTACCTTATTTGATCAGAGGACATTTCCATGCCACACGTCCACATTTGATCTATGTCGTTAGGGGTTCTAAAACTTGTGATGTGGAAGGTCCTACCTCGATTATACAGAAGGTAACGATTGCCATGTTCGGAGGCAGGACCCTTAATGGACTAGATTGTTTTGAAACGTGATTTGTCGGGGGTTAAAATTTTGATGTCATAAAGTCATGCATAATATCTATTCAGTATGACTTGCTTGGCCCAAGTGGGAGATTGTTAGACTTATTAGTGTAGGCTGTCAAAAATCACTAAAAGACAAGCCATAAAAAGTAGGGTTTCGAGTTCTAGACGCGAAGACTCAACACCCGTGTCTCAACATCAAGGCGCGTGGGCTCGACACCCACGTCTCAACATCAAGGTGCGTGGGCTCGACACCCGCGTCTCAACATCAAGGCGCGTGGGCTCGACACCCGCGTCTCAACATCAAGGCGCGTGGGCTCGACGCCCGCGTCTCAACATCAAGACGCGTGGGCTCGACACCTGCGTCTCAACATCAAGGCGCGTGGGCTCGACACCCGCGTCTCAACATCAAGGCGCGTGGGCTCGACACCCGCGTCTCGGTTATAACCGCCCTGGTTATGGGGACAGTCGCCGCCCACATAGCGGGGAGGTCAGCCCCTCGTTGTGGAGTGTTTTCAGGGGGCACGTTCACCCTGGAACCCCTATAAATAGCCCTGTCGCTATGAAGAAGGGGTCGATTTTTCGGAGAGAGAAAAAGAAGGTCGGATTTTCTTTAGTTAGATGACAACAACAAGACAGAGACAGGAGAAAGAGAGCTAAACTCTTCAACAAGCTCGCTGCGTACGAGTTGCCCTTTGCCTACCTTCTCTTTGAGAGTTTTGGTAGACAGAGCTGTGTTACTCCTTCTACCAGCCAAAGAGAAGATCCCTGACGATCCCAACGGTCATCCGGTCAACAACGGAGAAAAAGATTCACTCTCCATCGCCACACGAAGGACCCAGCACTAAACAAAGGGAGGATTCAAGACTCAACATCCTCCCTCCCTTGTAATCGGAGTAATTAATCCGTTGTAAACTTTCAATTGATTCAAGGAAACTTTACGCGAATTTTTCCTCTGCGAACAAGAGATGGCGACTCCGCTGGGGACTTCATTTGTCACTGATGAGCAAATCGTGGCGCAGGATGACGTCCTTCGTGAGGGAAAGATGGTCGAATCGCTCGTTGTCGAGTTAGACCAGGCAAAGTACGAAGAGTTTCTCTCTTCCGGCTCCAAGAGCCCCAGGACCCGCGTCTGCCGCAGGGTCTCGACGGGAATGCCCCCGAAGCCTGATCTGAAGCTCTCTCGGGCTCTGCTGCTGCAACTGTGCCAAGCAAGATACACGCGCCAACACCTCTCAGAAGGCCCGCGTGATCTCAGGCACAACTGCTGCTGCGATCAACCGCGCAGCACTGAACACACGCGTCAATGTCTCTCAGGAGACCCACGTGGTCCAAATCTCTGGTGTCCAGCATCAGGTCGTCGTTGGTCTCTCTCCACCTCCACGACGCAACCGAAATGCCGAGCGTCGTCAGAGGAGACGTGCGCGTCAGCTACAAGTTGGAACCTCTGGTTGTCCAACTGAGGCTGGACGCGACATACAACCTAGCGCCTTGCCCGCGCCACGTCCAGCACAAGAAGCCCGCGTTTGGCGGCCCAAACGCGAGACTCCTCAAGCTAGGTCCTCTGAAGACCAACTCACCAAACGCCAAGGTGAAGCCTCCGCGCCTCGTCAAGCGCGAGAGGCACGCGCCCATAAGCGTGGGGCCCAGCAGCCCATCCTCTCTCAAACGTCTCTGCCCCGACGCGCCAAGCCGCAGCGCGGCAATCGCGTCTCGTCCCAACAGAGACGCCTGACGCGCGTCTTACAGCCGCGGCGCGAAAATTACGTCCTTGAAGCCTGCATCCAGGCTATACAGCACATGGATGCCTCCTGTCCTCGACGTTGTGAGGCTAGTCTCTTCGATCCCCCTCCGTGGATTTGAGGGATTACTTGACGAAGAAAAGAAGTGCCAATCAGGTCACTTCATCATGTTGCTGCCAACGGCTCATCCGTATGCTTTCTGAGTGCCGTTGTGGTTCAGGTGTGCAGCAGCAGTCTTTAGTTAGACAGCTGACCCTGATTCTCCCGTCAGCCAAAAGAAGGCGCTCCCACAAAAGGAGAACCTTCTCTGACATTGAGTACCCGAGCTCACTGCGAATATGATGAGCAGGAGCAAGGGAAAACAACCTGCAGTCAGCTCTGATGAGTCTGACTTGAACCGAAAGGAGTGTACCGACACACTCGCACCCGGACCGGGGCCATTCCCCCGATTGATTATAATGCCTTAGCCCATGGCATTAAAGTGAATGATTCTCACTCCGCCGCAGTGGAATCACGGGCTTCAAACTCTTCCATTGAGAAGGAGGCCTTGCCTACATGACAGGCACTCCTGAGGAAACGGCTAGACGTTTAGAACAAATCCAAAAGGCACAAATGGATATGATTCTTTCTCAGCAGGAATCTATCGACTCCCTCAAGCAGATGCTTGCACAGTTGCTCGAAGACAGGAGGAAGTCTCCTCCTAAAAAGACGAAGGGCAAAGGAGAAAGGGAGAAAGCTCATCTTCCGAACCTTCTGAGGAGAGGCAGCGATCTACTTCTAGTTCGTCCAAATCCTCGTCGAAGTAAAGGGCGACCAAGACCAGGGAAAGGCTCATGCTAAAAGAATGAGTCAATTGGAGCAACGCCTCGAGGCCCTTACCAACCGTAAAGGCCTCCAAGAAGCTGGGGTGGTCCGGCCCTATCCTGCTGAATGGGACTTGGTTCCATACCCGTCCAAGTTCAAGGCTCCAACCCTTCAAGCATTCGATGGGAAAGGGTCACCCAACCAACACATCTACTACTTTAAATCCCAAACCGGGAATGTAGTAGATAACGACGCCATCCTGGCTCGTCTGTTCATCGGCACCCTGAAAGGGCTGGCCTTTGAATGGTTCATGAAGCTCCCAGAAGGTTCTATCAAGAACTGGGGCGATTTGGAGAAGCTTTTTTTAATGCGCTTCTTCGAGGATGACTCGGAAGTCATGATGCCCACCCTTTTGGCTACTAAACAGTCCGTCAAGTCTTTCGTGGAAAGATTTCGGAACGTGGCACTCCGATGTCCGAGCGGCATGACCCAGACCACACTGGTGGAAACATGCCGCCACAATCTCCAAACCTCACTCCTTGCTCAAATAGGAGTTGCTGAAAGCCGCACCTGGAAGCAATTAGTCCAACAAGGTGAACAGGCTGAGGAGATTGTCGCCCGCGTCAGAGCGGAGGAAGGTAAGCCCAGGCCGGAAAGGTCGACAAGGCGTGCGCCAGACACATCCCTCCAAACAAAGCGGAAGGATAACTTGGCAGCAGAGACCAAACCTCCTGCTAAACCTCAACTGGTCAAGGGAGGTGGCTCTTCAAGCCAACCACGGGCCAACAAGCAATATTCCTTCAAGGAGGAACATGTCGATTCACTCTTTAAACTACTCAACAAGAGTAACCGACTGAAGCTCCCTGAAGCTAGGCGCCCCGAGGAGGTCGGCAAGACCGACAATCCCACCTATTGCTTGTACCACAGGATGCTGGGGCACCCTACCAAAAGCTGCTACGTCTTCAAGGACATCCTTCAAGCTCTGATTGACGCGGAGGTGTTAAAGCTCCGACCAGAGCAGAAGAAGGTGACGGCCAATGTGACGTCAGTTCTCCAGTTCGGAAGACAACCTCCGACACCCTCAGGAGTAGTCCCTATCCCAAGAGGGGAGCTGAGAGTGGTCAACACAGACCCTCACCAGCAGCAAGAGAAAGGCTTGGTACCTGTCCCCACACCTCAAGGGGAAATCATGTGGGTCCACCCTGACCTTGTCAATGAACGGCAATGGACTACTGTGACCAACAGGAAATCCAAAGGCAAGGCAAAGGCTTCATCCTGCAATGTAGTGTGTGCCTCCTCTCGAGAAGCCGAGACTGATGTTCCCTCGTTAACCGATTCCGAGGAGGAAACAATAGTCTTGGCCGCGGAGCCTAACCAACCGATGACGGGAACCCGCTCAGGACAGCCCTACTTGAAGCAGTATGGCGAAACGGCGGCAACCCCTCCACAACCAACTGCAGAGTCAACCAAGCCCTCCACAAGACAACCCGTGGAGAAACAGAAGGAGACTCGATTTTCTCGAGCCCTTCAGAAGGGCATCACGGAAGGATCTACGGCGCCTTACCGCTTTGATGTCCTGGCTCAATTGGCCAACATCCGGCGCGGATTACCTTGTATGAACTTCTCAGACTATCAAAGTCGACTAGAGAAGCTCTGCAAGAAGCTCTGGCAAATGCTGAGGTCTTCATGACCCAGGTGCCAAAGGAGGAAGATGTAGAGAATTGTCTCCACACCTCCCAGAATACCCCCTGCATCACCTTCACGGCAGAGGATATGCAGGTTAAAGGGAAGCATGATCGACCCCTGTACTTCACAGGGTATATTGGATCATCCGAAGTGAATCGCATCCAGGTAGATCCCGGGTCTGCATTGAGCATCATGCCTCGCAGAGTCATGCAGCATCTTGGGATTCCCACTCACCGTTTGAGCCCTACCCAGACGACCATTTATGGGTTCAATGCCAATAGTACCCGTCCGATGGGGAAGGTTAAGCTCAAATGCCGGATCGGAGATCTGAAGACGGAAGTGACATGTTACGTCATCGACGCTGACACTTCCTACAATCTATTGCTAGGACGACCTTGGATTCACCGCAACTCCATCGTTCCCTCCACTCTCCATCAAGTCATGAAATACATTGACGAGGGTGGAAAGGTGCAGACATTGATTGCCGAAAGGCATCCATTCAAAGGGGTCGAGAATTATTTCACAGACTCCTTACTGTACCAAGATCCTGTGGAGACGGATGAAGTCCCGCAACCGGAAGAACCAGACTCTGGCAATGAAGCCGACACCGAGCTGGAGGAAGATGAGTGTGCGTGGGAGCTAGATCCACCTGTAACGGGCGTTAGTAAGCCCGATGTTGATAATACCCCCGCTGATGATGTAGGCGGTTGGTACATTAATGAAGAATTGGATTTAGCGTATTTTTCTGTGTTTGCTTCTGATTCAGTGCCGTCAGACACTAGTACCGACGTGGATAACGATCTCTGGTCGGCAATGGATGCCTTGACATCGTTGCATGTACCAGTGAAATCGTCCTTTGAAACATGTCGAAATGTCGACGATGCACAACAATCAATACTCATGGTTCCAGCGAGAAGGAAGGGCCAAAGACCGATTCTTTTCGGACGAATTGACTCCGAGCTAATGAATCATGAAGAATCAGAAAGCGAGCAGGAATCCCCTCAGTTCGGTCATTATGAGCCAAAGACACTCAGAATGATGAAAAACATGGGGTATGACCTAACCAGCAGACCCGGGTTGAACTTCGGCAAAGGAAGGAGAACGCTACTTCGATCCTTTGTGCCGAAAGGCAAAGCCCCCGATTATTATCATCGGACGCGCCGGGGGTTGGGCTATGTATCGACTCCGATCCCGTCAGCCTCTGATTCTGGAGGGCCATCAGGTCATAATTACTCTTCAGGCACGTCATCATGGGAGTCGGATGTCAGTGTCGGCAACATCTTCAGAGAACTTTCAGTGAACATGGTTTCAACAAGCCACCTGGAAGACGGAGATGAAGAAATGATCCAATCTGATACAGATCCTTGGATCAAACATTTAAATACTCTTTGGGATACCCGCTTTGAACAGCGCGAGCCACCCACAGAAGACAAGGTTGTTCAAGTCAATCTAGGAGATGAGGCCAATCCTAAGCCCATCTTCATAAGTGACGGCCTGTCGCCTTCGGAGAAGAAGGATCTAATATCTCTTGTACAAGAGTATATAGACGTCTTCGCCTGGAATTACGAGGACATGCCTGGACTTGATCCTCAAGTGGCTATGCACCGCCTCAACATCAATCCGGACGCAAAAACCGTCAAACAACAGCAGCGACGGTTCCGTCCAGAAATAATGGAGGCAATTCAATCAGAAGTCAGAAAACTTATTGATTCTGGCTTCATCAGGGAAGAACAACATCCCGACTGGGTAGCCAACATTGTCCCAGTTGCCAAGAAGAACGGGAAGATCCGGATCTGCATCGACTTCCGTGATCTAAACGAGGCTTGCCCCAAAGACGAATTCCCTGCCAATCACAGATGTCATGATTGACAATACATGTGGATTCGAACGAATGTCCTTCATGGATGGATTCTCAGGATACAATCAAATTAAAATGTATCCTGATGACGAAAAGCATACCTCCTTCAGGACACCTCTAGGGGTATATTGCTACACCGTCATGCCCTTCGGACTGAAGAATGCAGGGGCAACATATCAAAGGGCCATGAATGCCATTTTCCATCAGCAAATACGCAAAACGGTGGAGTGTTATGTTGACGACATCGCGGTGAAAAGCGCGCTAAGGGTGATCACATAGCTGACCTGAAGGTGGTTTTTGACATCATGCGAGCTCATCAGTTGAAGATGAATCCCACCAAGTCCTTCCTGGGGGTGGCCAGTGGCAAATTCCTAGGATTTGTTGTAACTTCCACAGGAATTCATCTGGACCCGGAAAAGGTTCGCGCTATCCGGAGATGCAACCCCGAGAAACCTCAAGGAGCTCAGGGGATTGCAAGGACGATTGGCGTACATCCGCAGGTTCATCTCAAACCTTTCCGGAAGATGCCAACCCTTCGCTAAGCTGATGAAGAAGGGTGTCTCGTTCATTTGGGACGACGCTTGTCAACAAGCATTTGAGGAAATTAAGCAATACCTCACCCAACCACCAGTCCTTGCAGCTCCGATATCCGGAAAACCTTTCCTGGTATACGTTCGAGCAATGGATCATTCTTTGGGAGCTCTACTAGCTCAGAATGATGATCAAGGGCGAGAACAAGCAATCTACTATTTGAGTAGAACAATGATCGGAGCCGAACATCGGTACAACCCGATCGAGAAGGAATGTTTGGCATTAGTGTTCGCCATTCAGAAAATGCGACACTATTTGGTAGGCCAGACAATAAACGTCATATCAAAAGTCAACCCCTTGAGGTTACTTATGACAAAGCCTTCATCGCTAAATGGCCGACTGGCAAAATGGGCCATATTGTTATCTCAATATGAAATGCACTTTTTACCACAGAAGGCCATTAAAGGACAAGCGGTGGCGGATTTCCTGGCTGAACACCCGGATCCGAGGGCAGCCAGACTCTACGAGGATCTCCCAGATGAAATCGTCGAAGTCTGCTCGACTCAGACATCGTTCGAAGGCCAAGTATGGCAACTTTTCTTCGACGGTGCATCCAGAACAAGCCCAAAAGGACACATCGTAGCGGGGGTAGGAGTAGTACTCGTCTCGCCACAGAATTATGTGATTCCCCGAGCTGTCTCATTAATCGAGCCTTGTTCCAACAATGTAGCAGAATACAACGCTCTTTTGATTGGGATACAGCTCGCCGATTGGCGTTAAAAATCTCGAGGCGTATGGCGACTCTAAACTCATCGTCAGCCAAGTTCGCGGGGAGTACGAAGTCAGACATGAGGACCTAGTACCCTACTACAACGCAACTATCCGCATGGCCGAAAAGTTCACAAACTTCTATATTGACCATGTACCGCGCAGGCAAAATGCGCACGCAGATGCACTCGCATCCCTCGCGGCCTCCTTAGCTCTTCCAGCTGGAGCAATGGAGAAAGTATTCGTCTACAGCCACGACCTGTATTGCCCGAGAACTGCCCTCGAAGACTATCAGGAGTCAAAGGGAGAGTATCAAGGCAAAGAAGCGCTGGAATTGTCAACCGGGCCAGAGCTTAAAGACTGGCGATTCCCCTATATCGACTATGTCTTGTATGGCATCCTGCCTGAGGACGCCAAGGAAGCGGCTGCCATTCGAAGGAAAGCCCCTAAATTTTACTACAATGCGATTACACGAACATTGTATCGTCGATCGCATGACGGGATCTTGCTCCGGTGCCTCTCACCAAAGGAGGCTCAAGAGGTATTGAAAGAAGCCCACGACGGCATGTGTGGAGCCCACCAACCTGGCCCAAAACTGGCACATCGACTCCAAAGGTTGGGTTACTACTGGCCCAAGATGATTGCCGATGCCATCACTTATGCTAAAAGATGTCACGCTTGCCAAGTGCACGGCGATTTCATCCATCAAGCACCAGGGTACCTCCACTCCACGACCTCTACCTGGCCATTTGAAATGTGGGGAATGGACGTGGTTGGCCCTATCAGCCCACCATCATCAAAAGGACATCGGTTTATTTTGGCAATAACCGATTATTTCTCTGAAGGAGGTAAAATCGTCTAACGTGATCAAGTTTGTGAAACATCACGTTATTTACCGTTTCGGTGTACCTCGGCGAATTGTCCATGACAATGGACCCCAGTTCATCAGCCAGGCATTCCAGAGATTCTGCGCTAAGTTCAGAATCCAGAGTGTGTCCTCAACGGCATACTATCCTGCCGCTAATGGCCTCGCAGAAGCTTTCAACAAGACTATTGGCAAGCTTCTCAAGAAGTTCGTCTCGAAAAGTCAACGAGACTGGGACGATAAGCTAGGTGAATGCTTATGGGCCTACCGCACAACTGTGCGAACCCCAACTAAAGCCACGCCATTTTCTTTGGTATATGGGTGTGAAGCCGTGCTCCCACTGGAAATTCAAATTCCATCTCTACGCGTCGCCTTGACAGCGGAGATGACAACCGAGGAGAAGCATCGACAGCGACTCCAGGAATTGGAGGCCTTAGACGATAAGCGTTTGCAGGCCCAACAACAAATCGAGCTTTACAAGCTCGAATTACCAGAGCCTTCAACAAGAAAGTTAAAGTGCGAACTTTCAAGAAAGGCGATCTAGTCTTAGCCGTCAGAAGACCCATGGTGATGACGCACAAGACAAAAGGAAAATTCCAACCCAAATGGGAAGGACCGTTTGTAGTAGAGTCAGTCTACTCAAATGGATCGTATCGCCTCATAACTTCAAATGGCGATACACTCATGATGCCTATCAATGGCAGGTTCTTGAAGAAATACTATCCTTAAATGGTATTCTTCCGCTGATCAAGTTAAAAGTACACCTCTGATCAAACAGATCCATACGCCTCCGACGGCTAAGGATAGAGGAAAATGTTGGCTTCTAAGCCCAACATAAGTCTTCGACAACTCATCATGCTGAGGGGAATAGCATGGCTAGCCCAACTCAAACGGTAGTTGGTAAAGGCATCAATCCGTTAATAGCTGAAGGTTTGCTAAAATCCTAAGTGGACTTGGCTCCACTCTTTCCCCTCAAAATCCCTTACCAATTCTCACCCACAGAATGGTAGGTCTACAAAATACAGTTGTTGCTAAGTTAACATTATACCTCTTGCACTTCAAACTCCACCTGTCCATTCTTACCAATAGAACGACAGGTCCTCAAATTGCTCATATCGCAATCAAAGTTCTGTCAAGTTAATATCACACCTCTGACAAAATTATTGTTTTTTTTAACATTATACTTCTAAACAGTAAACAAGCTTCTGCCAAGTTAATATTACACCTCTGACAGTCACTTTCCTTCAGACTTCCGTGTTGAAGCTGAAACGAATGATGCTAAGTTAACACTACACCTCTAGCATCTAAGTCATTGCTAAGTTCAACAATACACCTATGGCCATGACTTTTCCTCGACTTCCTTATCCAAGCCGAGATGACCAATGCTAAGTTCCACATTACACCTCTAGCATTACCCTCACTGTCAAGTTAAACATCACACCTATGTCAGTGACACTCTCAGTTTTCCCAAACGAAACTGAAATGCTTTTGAGTCAAGTTAATATTACACCTCTGACTCACATTCTTGTCAAGTTAACATCACACTTCTGGAAAGACAACTTTCAACCCGTTAAGTTAATATCACACCTCTAACGGTAAAGACTTCCCTAGATTCCCACGAGTCTAGTCTTACTTGTTATTCTCTTCAATAGAATAACAAGTCTACCTAGAAACATTGTTAGGTTAACACTACACCATTGACAATGTTTTCCTTCAAATCCCCAGCTGAGCCTAATCAAGTGAATCCTAACCCTTGATAAAAGTTCACCTTCCCTGGGGGTACGTGTTCCACCTGTCACTTTTCTTATAAAGTGGCTGGTCCACCAAACATTATTTCATCTCTGTCAAGTTAATATTACACCTCTGACAGTATTGTGGAAGTTCCTGAAATAGAGGATCTTTCCTACGGAATTTGACTTATTAAGATTATCATCATAATTTTGACGAAGTCAAAGATCTTCTGCTTCTATGCGTCTAACTGAAGACAAAAGGTTCAAGACAATAGAAAGAGGCAAGAAGAAAAATGTCACTTTTATTTATATTCAGCCTTATGAAAGTGATACAAAACGCTCTCTTATACAATAAGATTGAGTGTTACAATTAAGGAGTACAAAGAAGTCCCTCTCTCTCTCAGAGGCCGTACTCACTCCTTGAAGCCGCATCTGATTCCAAGTGCACGATGTTTGGAAAAGCGCCAAACTGTGGCGACAGTTGGAGCCGATTGCACTATGGTGCATGACGTGAACATCGAAAGAGCCCTAGCTGACTAAGCTAAGAGCAATGGTGTTCTTGAGGTCGGTGGCAGCAGAAAGAAAGCCTGCAACCCTTCATTCATGAGCATCTCTTTCGCCAGAAGGCCATCCAACAAACATGGAGTGTCCTCGATGTCACTTCTGGGGTGAGAGAGGAAGGGGATGCTAACCACCACTATATCCACCGTAACCCCCTCGCCGCCATCCTTACTCTGACCATGCCATGCCAGCAAGCATGACTGGTGCGTCGCATTCAAAGAGATCTTGGCGAGGGTTAAGTTCCCGACAAGGGCCATGACTTCTTCCCTTGTAGACGACGAGGACCATGACTTCTTCCCTTGTGGACGAACATCGAACAAATTCGCCGGCCGAAATATTCTTCCAGGGGCCCAGCGAACGTGAAAAAGGACGATCAAGCCTACCTGCAAGGAATAAACAAAGGAATCAGAACATCTGGAACTTAGTACACTTCAGCGAAGAAAACTAAGTCACAAACGCGGTTATTGCTGAAGACTGCAGACGCGAGAATGACCCACGCAGTGAGTCAAATTTCCGCGGTGGCAGAAACAGACGCGAGCAAGACTGTGATACACACAGAATTCAAACGCGACCTAATTCCACATCCGCGTTTAAGATACAAGGCGCGCAGAGAATCAGACGCCAAAAATTGCCATCTCTCTGTTGGAGGAACAGGAGTTGCAAGATTCGGGTCTGAAACCCTCAACCCGAGTTGGAATTCCTCCAAGTCAGTGGCCATAAAACGCGAGCTTCAGGAGCAAAGCCAGCGCCAAGCGCCAAAGACTTCTGTACTCGCGTCCAGAGAAGCTTAAGTCGATGGCGCAAATTCCAGAAGAGGAATGCACCAACCATGACTTCGCAAGAAAGTCCAGATGATATCTCTCTAAGAGATATACTAAAGTTCAGAATTGGTTGGGACTAAAAAAGGTCATGGCAAATCAGAACGGCGTACCCGCAGAGGCCTCTATTAAGAGTGTAACTCTCTGCATCGAAGCGCGGACATAAAAGGAGTTCAGAGAGATGCTTTCTGTTATTGAAATCACTTGACAGTGGTAATCTTCTGAAGAGACCAAACAGAAGCATGAAAGCTCTGGGTCATCTTCATCCATGGAGGCAAACCCCTGGTGAAGTCCTTTGAAGGGGGAAGGCAAAACTCTCAGAGCACTCGCTCTAAAAAAAAACACAGTATGGACTGTTAAAGGGAGAGAAGGAACCCCTATTTATAGGCAGCCCCTGATAGCTGTCATTAATGGTTCATTAATCAAAACCGTCGGCCTTAATGACCGCACGACCGTCAAAGTCCAATAGGAGTCTGACGCGTGGAACGTTGCTTCGGGAAGCGTCGCAGACGCTGGTCTCAAACCGCCAGCGCCGGTTTTGCATTAAAAGGCATTAACGCCTGAGTCCAATGAGAAACCAACGCGTGGACAACTGCTTCGGGAAACAACGGACGACCCGGTTTCCCAATCGTCAATGAAAGACTTGAAAGATCTTATGAAATCTTTAAGTCAGGCCGCATTTAACGCCGAGGAAGTTACATCAAGACGCAGATAGAAAGCCGCGTCCAGGAATCCGCGTTCCCTTTTCAGACTGAATGACGTCCACCTGCATTCCAGAGGAATGTTCGCGCGACCCAAAGTTGCGTCCCTTCAGCAAACGGGGCCCATGTTAAGGGAAAGCACTTAACTCAGCAAAAGACTTAGGCCATTGTGGGATTAGTCGAAAAATACGCAAGGCTGCGTCCCTCGCGTCCGCTCAAACTGCGTCTTCATCAGAGGAGCTGTGTCTGCATGGGTAGTGATGGGTGTTCGCACCTAGTCAAAAGACCCAGCGCTGCATCCTAAAGGACTGCGACCAGTGAGTCACACTCAAAAACTGCGTCCTTCGCGTCCACTTGAACCGCGTCTCATTAGCAGGACAGAGATTCGCGTTTCTCTCTGTGAATTGACGCCACAAAAGGACTTAGTTCTGCCTAAGTTCCTATGAACTGATGACCGCGTCTCTCTCTATGATTTGATGCTGCGTCTCATCAGAAAAACTTGGTTCTATCTAGGTTCCTATGAATCAATGCCGCGTCTCATCAAGAAGACTTGAGTCAACGCCGCGTTTCATTAAAAGAAGTTGAATTCATCTACAGCAAGGCAATAAAGATGGAATAAGAACTCCAAAAACTTTTATTACATCTGATAAAAGTTAATACAAACACTCTTAGTAAAACAGAGTGTCCTTTTCTTTACAAAAAAGGGGAAGGCTACAAGTCCTGGTTCGCCAAGGAACGGATTTGCTCTCTAAGCGATGTATCTTATGTTGACGCGCCTTCTCAGCCTCCATGAGAGCTTGGGCCCGCAGATCTCCTCAGATAAAAATCCCTGCGCTTGTATACGGAGGGATTCCAACTCGGATGAACGGACAGAGAGGTTTGCTTCAACTTGCGCCTTAGCAGCCTCTAACTCCGCCAACCTCTTTTCAGAGGTAGCAAGCTTCTGTTCGTTAAAAGCAATCATGGCCTCAGCCCTGGCTATTGCAGCCCGAGAGTCAAGGATAGCCTGCTTTGCAGCCTGTATGATCATTACAGATTCCTTGGACTCGACTGTTAGCTTTTGATAATCAGCCTGGAAACCTTCAAGAAGACGGATGTTAACGGTTATCTTCTCCTCCACCTCCCGTCGCTTCTACTCTAGCAGCAAGGAGCCTATTCAGAGTTTCCTGGGCTTCGTGAAATGAGCCCATCCTCCAGGGATCGAAGCTCTCTCAGGTCTTGTCCCAGCTGCTCCACCACCATCAGACACGCCTGGGCTAGCGAAGGGCCCCGGCCAACTTGATGTTCTCGCCAAGTTTCCGAGAAACATCCGGGCGAATTCAAAGGAGCTACCCCCAGACAGGATGAAATCGATGCATGATCGCATCGAGTCAAAGAACTGTTGCACATTTTGCGTGTCAGGAACTCCATAGTATTATCGCCCGAGTGCTCCCCGACCCCCTTTCTATCACAGGGTGAGGAATGTAAGCCGCTCTTCTTCTCGCGCAAGAGTCGGGCTGACCACCGGTACGGCAGGAGTAAGAGTAGCCACTAGCGCTTCTGGGGGTGCTACCTCTGCAGGAACCTCCACAGCTGATGACAGAGTAGTGAGCTCGACCTCCTCAGAAACCTCGGGCGAGGTTTGAGCTGTGTGGCCTTCCGGAGGGGCACTGACCGTCAGAGTCTCCACCTGAGCCCCCCAGTTCTCTCTGCAATTATCTCAACATCAGCTACAATGGTGAAAAGAGAAACATCCAAGACATCAAAACTTCCTTACCAGTTGGAGGTCCAGAGATGTCGAATTCTTGGGCGAATCCTGCAGAGTAGAAGTCTCCCTGGCTTCAGTGGTTGCCTCCTCGTCCTGCAGAGCGGGAGTCTCCCCATTTCAGTAGTTTGCCTTCTCTGGAGGCATCTCAGCGGCTGAAGTCTCAACTCCTTCCGGCTGGGTCAACTCTTGCACCATCTCCTCGATATGCGAGGAGGTTGCAACCTCAATATCCTCGGCCAACCCTGCAGCATAAAAGAGAATGTTAAAACCTCCTCTTCAAAATGAAAGAGAAATCAAGTCAGAAGGTGAAAAGAGTACCTTCAGCGGAATAACTGCCGCCAGTGTGATGCCGTCAACGGCTCGCACCCATGTATTTCCTCCTCCGAGATGTGTGAGAATTTACTCTCGGATCAGGAGGAGCGGGTTCGTCACCATAATCAACCTCATCCTCAAAATCGCTTCCCTCGGCGGATAAGGAAGATGACAGTTCGACGCGAGAGGCCTTGATAGCCAGAGCCTTGCCACCAATACCCAGTGTAGGGCTGGGGTCAACTGTCCGAGAACTGGAGACGAACACACTTGGAGACCCAGGTTGCTGTGCCTTGTCTCTCCTTTCATGAGCAGGGGAAGAACCGGGCTGAGTTGAGACTCCTGCAATCTCAACATCACTCATGATGTCGACCTCCAGTTGCGGTGCCTCATCTCTCCTTTCGTGAGCTGAGGAAACCCGGGCTGAACTGAGACCCCCGGAATCTCACATCACTTCCGCTCATGATGTCGACTTCGAACTGCTCGGCCTCGTCAGCAGCGGTTGGTTCGTCAGCAGGCTCCGCTTCCTCCACAATCCTTGGCCCCTGCTGCGCAACCTGCGGGCATGGACTAAGGGGGCATCATCCTCGTCCGCCTCTTCTTCCTCGGTTCCTCAACACCAGAAGGGATGTCTTCGGATAGAGAAACCCCGGCCGTCAAGTCTCTCCGGACCTTCTTTGGGGCAGGGTCAGCAGTGGAAGTAGAGCCTCGAGCACGCTTACTCACTGCTTGTCTAGCCTTTGTTGCTCGTGGCTCCTCCCTCAACCCTCTCCCTACTTCCCTCAGAGCCTTCAGATACTGCTCGACGCCTCGCGAGCGTTTACCGGACCCCGACCTTGCATCAAAATTTGCATTGATACTCTCAATGCATGAATACTCCGGAACAAAGGATGGTGTCTGGTTGGCCTGGAAGTACGAAGTACAGAAGCTGAAGCTGGTACGGCCCTTTGGCTCCTTGAAAGGTAGACGAAAGTTGCTTCCGTCCCTCCGGCCACGCTATAGTACCAAGCCCGAGCACCTTCGAACAAGTTCCCACTGAAGGCGAGTCGAGCATTGGGGTTGCCAACGTAGAGTTGATCATAGCCGAACTGCCGGGCGAAGCGATTCGGCATATATGGCTCGATCGTGCATGAAGTCCCTTGCCGGAAAAGCACATACCCAGGCCGGATGTTAATCAACCACCAGAAGATCCCGTTGACAGCCTAGTGAAATCATCTTGCCTGCGGAGTCAGTATATAGTTCCCCAAAAGATGCACCAGGAATCTCGGGGAAGCAGCGGTTAAGCTGGTAGTTCGAAGCAGACAGAATGCACTTTCGAACGTAATACATGTAAGTATTACAGCAGTCAGAACCCTCCAGCCGTTGTACAAAGGGGACAAAATCATCACTCCAAGGCACCGGCGTCATCAGAGAGGGGCAGTGCATCACGTACCAAGCTATTAAGTACGTGTAGGGCAGCTCGACCCGAGGGTTGGGACGCTTCACCGTCGGCTTCCCCTCTGAGTCAACAATTGGCTTGCCATGGGAATCGACAGTCTTCCTTGCCTCGCAGAAAGTCTGGGTCACGCCCGCAACCCGCTTTGAATGCCAGCCGCCATGGCCGGAAGAAGGGCGATGGGACTGCCATAGGCCAGGAGCACCGCCGGTACACTACATCGGCAACAATGACTTCATGTGGCAGCGTGGGCACCACACAGTGCTTCAACCATAGCATAAAGAAGCCTGCCAATAGTGCTCGATCGGAGACAGAATCTGGGCCTGATGGTGAAAGCTTTTCGAAAACCATGTCAGGTTCGAAACCATCCTCGTTCGAAACCGTAGTGTAGAAAACCTTCAGAAGCCGTAATCCTGTCATCAATCTCCTTGTCGGAGCTGGGAGCCAGTCTGGTCACCGATGGTCTTTCTTATTGATACCGTTAAACAAGTAGCTGGCCCAAGACAGTTGCTTGACTCCTCCCGACCTCCAAGAAGTTACCTGACCGCAAATGTGGAAGTGACATAACACCTCCCAATAAGTCTCGTACACTTGAGGAGACCCTTTCTTCATAAGGTTGAGCTCCTCAGTGGTTGGGACATATTCCTCATAGGGAGAGTCCCCTGTTGCCAGCCCCGAGACCTCATGCAACTCGTGCAGGGCAAGGCCCATCTCTCCGACCGGAGTGAAGAATGTCCCCGTCAGAGGATTGTACCGCTCCAGGATCCCGAAGAAGTTCGAGAACTCGGTGGGATACCATACTGTACGGCCCTGACTGCCTGGTACAGATCCGTTTGCTCCAACAAGTCCCTAAGGTCGGCAAGGACGAAGCTCACCATCCTGCCCCACCAATACTTCTCGGTGGAATGACCCACCCGGGCGAACGGAACTCAACCGGAAAATCACCCTCCACTTTCATGAACGCGTTGAGGAAAGTGGTGCCAAGTTTTGGTGTTTCTCTCAACTGGGGGCTCAGTCCTGAGCGACCCGGGGAACAGGCCGAGAACCGCCCTATCATGACTATCATGACAGTATACCCTTTTGGAGCCTAAGTCACCGAGGGTAATCTCAGGGACATATCGGGAAAGGTCCCATTTCATCTTCCGAGGGATGGACGTGTGCTGGAGATAAGACAGCGGGTACATCCTCTCCATGTCCGGAAGAAAGAATCTTCTACCCCCTATATGGCGGAGCCATTTATAAGTTCCGTCATACATAGAATAGCCGCCATCGCCGACGTGATCTCCAAAGAAGAAGGCAGGCTTTCTCAGCAGAATGCGAGCATCCGTTGTGAATGCTGCGTCAGTCATAAGCTCCCGAAAAGTTGTCATGTCAACATTGGAGAGCCTTTTCTTGGCTCCTGCGACCTGTCAGCAGTCACAGGTACAGTCCTTTGCAGCGCAAAGATTAAATCACGGTCAGGGCCACCTACGTGCCCAAAGTGGCGCTTCTTTGAGAGTGGGGCAGAAGAGTGTAGCACTGCAAAAGAAAAAGACACTTGATCAGACATCTTATCAAAAAAAAATTTTATTAAGTGTCTATAGTCCAGACGCAGAAAAGATGCTGGACGCAGAAATTATCAAAATTCCCGTCTAGACTTGAGAATCCGCATCCAGACGCAGAAGAGACACTGGACGCAGGAATTATCAAAATCCGCGTCCAGACCTGTAAATCCGCGTCCAGATGTGAGGCCCGCAGGATCAAGCCCGCGTTTTGAAAACCAAGACTTATGGAAAATCTCCAAGTACTTGGGCTCAGGTGCAAGATTCATAAAAAAATCAGCACCTGATGTCATAGAACGCAAGGATCAAGTCCGCGTCTGAACCCTTCACAATTAGAAATATTCCAAGTGAAGAATCCAAATGCAGGACTCACTGGCACCGGGTCATCAAACCCGCCCTTGGTTATCAACTCAGAGACCGCGTCTAAGACCGCGCCTGAGAATCAACACGATTTATATTCTGTGTTGACGGTTCTCCTCAAAAAAAAAGTTTTTTTTAAGGGGTTCCATGAACTTCCACCATTAATGGTGAAGGTTAAGCCTAAACGGCATTATACCTAGGAAAGGAACTTCCTGCGCGGAGGAACCTCCCCTCTGGGCCTCGGCGGCGGCCGCCTTTGAGGATGATGTGGTTGGCTTGGCCTTGGGTGCCATTGGTGATCAAGAATCCGATGAAGGAGAAATGAAAAGTGATGAACAAAAATCCTTTTTCTAAAAACCCTAACAGATGCGCTCGGAGAAGAAGAGATACCTCTCTGACTGTTGCCATTTATAGGCACAAAGATTTGCAAAGATACGCGGCGCGTGCTCGATTAGCTCTACAGCGAGTCATCGCTTGACGCGTGGAACAGATCATTTAATGACCGGGAAGTCCGCGCGCCAAAAGGTGATGTCCCGACGGTTCCCCAGAACAAGTGGCGGTGCACTCATGACATGGCACGGATTCGCACTCAACAGGCGCGCCTCTTTGATGGACGTGTCCTGTCAGCACAGCCATAGTCGCGTCCAGAAAGTCGCGACCTTACTTAAAAGGATACGTCTCTCCGAAGTTCGCGTCCTTCCAATCCGGCCTAGCATCGCGTCTGCCCAATCGAATATCAGTCGCGTTTTCCATTTCCAAAAGGCGCACCTCATGAAAGTCGCGTCTGTAAAGCAGTACTATCTCTGCTCTTTAAAAGAACTAGCGCTCAGTCCTTGCTTCTGCAAATCAGTTTCAACAGTACACTGGCACAAGCAGACGATCATCCACTCCTGGCTAAAAGCGCGTCCATGACAGACTAAAAGCAATCGGGGAGGTTTAGACTGTGTATCTAGACACTCAACACGATCAACTCTGGGTGGCCTCAAAGAGTTCAACAGTACACTCACGAAGACTAACTCCAGATAAGATCAAACCCGGAGCATTAACAGTCCAGTCATAAAGGCGAATTCAGCTAGAGTCCAAAGTATTTCGAAATTCGTCCCAGTTAACTGCGGAATATCGAAAACTTTGGAGGGGGTTCTGTAGGCTGTCTAAAAATCACTAAAAGACAAGCCATTAAAAGCAGGGTTTCGAGTTCTAGACGCGAAGACTCAACACCCGCGTCTCAACATCAAGGCGCGTGGGCTCGACACCCGCGTCTCGGTTATAACCGCCCTGGTTATGGGGCCAGTCGCCACCCACATAGCGGGGAGGTCAGCCCCTCGTTGTGGAGCGTTTTCAGGGGCACGTTCACCCTAGAACCCCTATAAATAGCCCCGTCGCTATGAAGAAGGGGTCGATTTTTCGGAGGAGAAAAAGAAGGTCGGATTTTCTTTAGTTAGACGACAACAAGACAGAGACAGGAGAAAGAGAGCTAAACTCTTCAACAAGCTCGCTGCGTACGAGTTGCCCTTTGCCTACCTTCTCTTTGAGAGTTTTGGTAGACAAAGCTGTGTTACTCCTTCTACCAGCCAAAGAGAAGATCCCTGACGATCCCGACGGTCATCCGGTCAACGGAGAACAAGATTCACTCTCCATCACCACACGAAGAACCCAGCACTAAACAAAGGGAGGATTCAAGACTCAACATCCTCCCTCCCTTGTAATCGGAGTATTAATCCGTTGTAAACTTTCAATTGATTCAAAGAAACTTTACGCGAATTTTTCCTCTGCGAACAATTAGTTTTAAAGTCTAATTTATTTTGGCCTAATCAAGTCATTGAATATTTGCACCCGCCCACTTAACCTATGTTGTTTGACCCAATAAATAATTGATCAAACCTAAATGGTTTGGGTATAGACACGTTTTCAATTACACTTAGCCATGAGTGTATTTAAAGTAGAATGTGGGACTCATCTACACGTGTGGAACTCGTGTTATAAATCAAGGGCCTAGATCTATGATGAGTTGAACTAGGGTTTCTTGATGCTATATATACCATGAGTAAGGTTCCCTCTCTACCAACAACAATAACCATCTCTCTCTTGGAGGCCTCTCATCTCCTCTAAGAATAAAGAAAAGAATTTGGTGGCTGGAGAGAAGAATCTTCTCCCTCAACTCTGGCGTCTTCGAGATCGTGCAATATTCGGCATCCTCGTGATGGAATCAGGTATGCCTAAAACCCTGCTTCCTTTGATCATGATAAAGAGGCTAACAGTATATGTGTAGATCTTGTATGGAATAAATTTAGATCTAACACACAAACTATTATAAAACGACCGATATTGCGTTAACATGTGAATAAGATGTCGGGTTTCAAGAGAAGAAATCTTTAAGTTTTTTAGACCACTAATAATTTTATAAGAGTGCCAATCTCTCATGTCAACATGAGATTAGTCTTCTTATAATATGTGTGTGTGGCTAAAACAAGCGAGATTGATCCTCTCAACTAAGTAGTTGATCCATCAGGACTTGGGCCATAATATATCTGTTCCCCTACTTTCATATCTCTTCTGCTATAATTAATGCAAAGTTCTTGTTAATTTTGATTTGGTCTCACCTTCGCATCAACATTGCAAGTCTTAAAAAACATGTCATTGGTTTATCAAATTATTACACTTTTATTTGGATTATTTAATGTATTATTATAAGAGAAAAGTGAGTCATATTTCTATTAAAATTGATTAAATGTCTTAGATAGAAAAATGAAAATAACATCCACTCTACCCTTACTGATAACTGTAAAAGCTGAGAAATCGCAGTTTAAGCAAAGTAAAACACCCAAAAAAAAAGTTTGAAAAGATAATGATTGAGTTTAACATGCGCACACAACAAGCTACTTTCCATTAAAATGCTGAGTTTAACTATTAGGTTTATTTATATAATTTTATTATTCAACGCATTTGTATTATTTTATTAGAATGTAATTACTACTGTGCTTCCATACTCAGATTCTTTCTTGAACTGATACTTAGCATATATGTATGAGTGTATTTCTATCCGGCATATGTACGTCACAGTAACACCTCCGTATCCGCAGGATCGGGAGTTACACATGTGCCATGGAGAAATCGGATATAGAACTGGAGAAGGGGGAAGGCAGTAAAATCTTATATATATTTATGAAGGAAGGGATAGAATATAGGACCGGAGGAGGAAAAGATGGTGAAATATTATATTTTAATTCATCGAGGAAGGGTTCAAATATAGAATCAGGGAGGGGAAGACGACGAGACATCATTAGGGATGTCAAACGGGCTGGGTCAGGCCTAGCCCGGCCCGAGCACGGTGTGCCAAAGGGGCGGGTCGGGCAGAGCCAAGCCCGCATTGTAACACCTCAGTTATTAAATCTTGATTTAATATTTTATTTCTTGATTAAAGAGATTAAACTGATTATCTAAGGTGATGTTCGAATTAAACCTGTGCAACAACGGATGTTTAGAAATTTCGTGAAAGAAAATTTGGAAGTGAGAAATTGGGTATTTGATACACACGGCGCACACACACACGCACACACATATGTGTATTACATATATGTAAAGTGTTGTGAATACGATCATCCTTGTATGAATACATGTTTATATATATGGGGTTACTGTATCTCAGCCTGCAGGTGTCACGAACCGCTCCATCTTGGTGCACTTGGGCTCATCTTGGACTCATTTGGGTTCAACCCATGTGGTGAGAGGTTCTAGAGTCTTCTTGGATGATATTGTAAATATTATGTAAAGGGGATATTCTCTAGAAGATTCCATTAGAGGAATATTCCATAGGAGATTCCTAGAGGATTCTAGAACAAGATATTTAGGGATGAATATAAGGAAGGTTCTAGATATTCTAGAAGCCTCCAATTCTAGAGAATTCTTGTACAAGCCCTTGCCTATAAATAGGGGCCAAGGGTGCTCATTTGTAATCATCAAGGAAAACAATACAAGCTTCCACTTCTTCTCCAAGGGTTCTCTCTCTTGAGTGAGTGAGTGTGAGGGTTAGGCTGACTTAGCTTCGCTTCTAAGGAGAAAGAGCGAGTTAAGTGCCGCACGGGTTCGAGTGGTTCGAAGTCAAAAGAATCCGCCCGTGACAGTTGGTATCAGAGCTTGGTTCGGGAGTGATAATGTCGAGCTCCGATCTTCGTTCCGAGGTAGTTGGAGCTGTCGATCCAAAGGATGCCCCCAAGCCTCGTAGGGAGAAGTCCCGAGATGTCATGACGACGCTGGAGGCACGGTTAGCTAAGATGGAGCTTACCGTGGCGGATAAGCTGGAGGCTTACGACGAGCGCATCGAGAAGCTAGAGTCTGTGGGAGACGAGCTTCAGGAGGAGATGCAGTCGGCCTTGAATTCCGCCGTCGACATGTTGCAGCAAGGGGACGCTTCCCTGAGGGAGGAGAACGCGGTTCTGCGGAATCACGTGGAGGTACTCTTGAAGGAGTTGGCCGAACTCAAGGGAAGGGTCGACCAACATGATGTCGCATTGGCAACTCGAGGTATGGTGTCGCATCCTCTTATGGCTAAAGATGTGCCCAAGCCGAAGCCTTACAAGGGGTCTCGGAATGCTCGGGAGATTGATAACTTCCTTTGGAGCATGGAAGTCTACTTCAATGCTGTCGGATTTCGAGATGATGCATCCAAAATTCAAGCTGTGCCTCTTTACCTTGAAGACATCGCTACGTTGTGGTGGCGGAGGCGATGTGAAGATATGAAGAAGGGCACGTGTTCCATCAACACATGGGAAGAGTTCAAGGCGGATCTTAAGCGGCAGTTCTATCCGGAGAATGCCGAGGACGAGGCCCGAGGTAAACTCCGACGCCTTACTCAAAAAGGTTCCATTCGTGATTATGTCAAAGAATTTTCAGAACTACTGCTGGAGATCCCCGACATGGGCGAGAAAGACTCCCTATTCTCGTTCATGGATGGCCTCTCTGGATGGGCCAAGATGGAACTACAAAGGCGAGGAGTCCAAACCCTTGCCCAAGCCATGCAAGTAGCCGAGTCTCTTATCGAGTTCAAGAAGATGGGAGATTCATCCAAACCAAAAGACAAGAGGGGCAAGCCTGCTAAAGGTGGGGGAGAAAAGGAGAAACCATCTAAGGAGTTCCCACCTAAGCCAGCATTTGAGAAGGGAAAGTTCCGCGGCAACGCCAATGGAGGAAGCGATCGTCCGAAGAAGTTAGCATGCTACTTTTGCGGAGATCCCCACAAAGCCATGGACTGTCCTAAGAGGGCTAATCTCGCTGCTCTTGTCCAAAGAGAAGAAGAGAAGCAACCGGAGGAGACTAGACTCCACTCACTTCGTCTCCTCAATGCGATCAAGGCAAAGGTAGATGAAAGGCCTCGAGGGGCAATGTTCGTCGAGACAACCATTTCCGGTAAGACCTTCAAGGCCCTTCTAGATACTGGAGCTTCTCATCTTCTTATTTCAAGTGATGTTGCAAGCAAGTTGGGTCTTAAGATCTCTAAGGGAGGAGGCACCATTAAGGCCGTCAACTCTAGTCCCACTCCTATCGATGGCGTAGCTCACAAGGTGGATGTGAGCATAGGGGAGTGGCATGGCCAGGAGAACCTGACAGTCGTAACCATGGACGACTTCGATGTGGTGCTTGGCTTAGAGTTTCTGGACAAAGTGAAGGCCGTGTTGGTTCCCTACACCAACACCATGTGCATCCTTGAGGGGAAGGCGTGCACAGTTCAGATCAAGCGGGAGAGTGTATCATCCAAAATGCTCTCGGCATTACAGATATCCAAGGGAGTTCGACGTCATGAGCCGACCTTTCTTGCTACCATTAAGGTGGAGGAAGGCTCAAAGGAAGGAGAGGACGTGCCCAAGGAGATCCGAGGCGTCTTGGAAGCCTACAAGGACATCATGCCCGCTAGGCTGCCAAGCAAGCTTCCACCTAGGAGAGAGGTGGACCACAAAATCGAGCTCGAGTCCGGAACTCGACCCCCGGCCATGGGTCCTTATCGCATGGCGCCACCAGAACTGGAAGAACTTCAAAAGCAGCTGAAGGAGTTGTTGGATGCCAGATATATTCGTCCGTCGAAGGCTCCCTATGGTGCACCAGTGCTCTTCCAGAAGAAGCACGATGGTTCGTTGCGGCTTTGCATCGACTACCGAGCGCTAAACAAGATCACGGTGAAAAACAAGTACCCTATTCCTCTGATAGGAGACTTGTTCGACAGGTTGGGTCAAGCCAAATACTTTACCAAGCTTGACTTACGCTCGGGGTATTATCAAGTGCGGATTGCAGAAGGAGATGAATCGAAGACCGCGTGCGTGACCAGGTACGGATCGTATGAGTTTCTAGTTATGCCATTTGGTCTTACCAACACACCGGCCACATTCTGCACTCTGATGAATAAGGTGTTGGAGCCCTTCTTGGACCATTTTGTGGTGGTCTACCTGGACGATATTGTGGTTTATAGCCAGACCATGGAAGAGGAGGTGATGTTCGCACAAGAGGAGGTGATGTTCCTCTTCCACACCATTGGAAGAGGAAAGATTCGGATGGATCAAGCCAAGATCCAGGCCATATTAGAGTGGGAACCTCCCACCAAGGTGACGGAGCTGCGATCTTTCCTTGGCTTGGAAAACTACTATCAGAGGTTCATCAAGAGCTATTCGACGATGGCTGCTCCACTTACCGACTTGCTGAAGAAGAATCAGGCTTGGGATTGGAGTTCGAAGTGCCAGGGGGCGTTCGAGGCTTTGAAGAGAGCTGTGACGGAGGAACCAGTTCTCGCACTACCCGACTTCAGCAAGCTATATGAAGTGCACACCGACGCGAGTGACTTCGCGATTGGAGGGGTGTTGATGCAGGAAGGACACCCTGTGGCCTATGAGAGTCGGAAGCTCAACGATACCGAGAGGCGGTATGCCGTACAGGAGAAGGAGATGACAGCTGTGGTTCACTGCCTTCGAGTATGGAGACACTACCTACTTGGTTCGAGGTTCGTGGTGAAGACGGATAATGTGGCCACCAGCTACTTCCAGACCCAAAGAAGTTGTCTCCCAAGCAGGCGCGATGGCAAGACTTCCTAACCGAGTTCGACTATGTGCTCGAGTACAAACCGGGAAGAATCAATTTAGTAGCAGATACACTAAGTCGAAAGGCTGAGTTTGCCGCTATGCTAACTCATCCTCAGAGTCCCTTACTTGACCGCATCAAAGAAGGCTTGGCTCAGGACCCTACAGCCAAGAACATGATGGAATATGCTAAGGAGGGTAAGACTCGGAGGTTCTGGCTAGAAGGAGATCTGCTTTATACAAAGGGGAGGCGGTTGTACGTGCCGCTGTTCGGGAACCTAAGGAGGGAGCTTCTCAAAGAGTGCCATGACTCACAGTGGGCAGGACATCCAGGTATGCACCGTACTTTAGCTCTCACAGAAGAAATTATTATTGGCCTCGCATGAGGGATGATGTTGAGGCCTATGTGAAAACTTGTCTTGTGTGCCAACAAGACAAGACGGAGCAAAGGGTACCGGCCGGATTGCTGGAACCACTACCGATTCCAGAGCGACCTTGGGAAAGCATCTCCATGGACTTCATCATGGGCTTACCCAAGTCCGAGGGGTGCAATATTATTATGGTGGTAGTCGACCGGTTCTCAAAGTATGGTATCTTCATTCCAGCCCCAGCCAAGTGTCCAGCCGAAGTAGCAGCCCCCCTATTCCTGAAGCATGTGGTGAAGTATTGGGGTTTGCCGAAGACGATCGTGAGTGATCGAGATGGCCGCTTCACAGGCAGGTTCTGGACGGAGCTCTTCAAGCTCATGGGGTCGGACTTGAACTTCTCCACTAGCTTTCACCCTCAGACGGATGGCCAGACAGAGCGGGTGAATGGCTTGTTGGAGGTCTACCTGAGGCACTATGTGAGTGCCAACCAGCAGGATTGGGCGAAGCTTCTGGATATAGCCCAGTTCTCCTATAACCTACAGAGGAGTGAGTCTACCGGAAAGAGTCCGTTCGAGATCGTTACTGGACAACAGCTGCTCACTCCCAACTCCATTGCTATAGGCTATAAGGGAAATAGCCCGGCTGCCTACAAATTTGCTAAGGGATGGCAAGAGCAGAACGAGCTGGCGCGTTCGTGTCTGAGCAAGGCGGCCAAGAGAATGAAGAAAGGGGCTGATAAGAAGAGAAGACACGTGGAGTATCAGGTTGTGACCTAGTACTTGTCAAGCTTTCTACTTTGGATCGGCACAAGGGACTACACAAGAGCTTGATAAGGAAGTATGAAGGCCCATTTTCGATTGAGAAAAGAGTGGGGAATGTAGCCTACAGGGTACAACTTCCCTCAACAGTGAAGTATTATCCGGTCTTTCATGTGAGCATGTTAAATCCTTACCATAAGGACGCGGAAGATCTGGATCGTGGGAAATCCAGTCGAGCACCAGCAGGAATTCGCATGGAGTTCGACAAGGAAGCAGAGGAGATCATAGCAGACAGGACGGTTCGTGAAGCAAATAACCCCCGAGGTTGGAATACTTTGTGAAGTGGAAGGGATTGCCAGATAGCGAGAGCAGTTGGGAACCGGCACGAGCTCTTTGGCAGTTCGAAGACTTGATCAAGAAATTCCATCAGGAGAAAACTCAGCGATGAGGGCATCGCTCGGATAGGTGGGGGAGAATGTCACGAACCGCTCCATCTTGGTGCACTTGGGCTCATCTTGGACTCATTTGGGTTCAACCCATGTGGTGAGAGGTTCTAGAGTCTTCTTGGATGATATTGTAAATATTATGTAAAGGGGATATTCTCTAGAAGATTCCATTAGAGGAATATTCCATAGGAGATTCCTAGAGGATTCTAGAACAAGATATTTTGGGATGAATATAAAGAAGGTTCTAGATATTCTAGAAGCCTCCAATTCTAGAGAATTCTTGTACAAGCCCTTGCCTATAAATAGGGGCCAAGGGTGCTCATTTGTAATCATCAAGGAAAACAATACAAGTTCCCACTTCTTCTCCAAGGGTTCTCTCTCTTGAGTGAGTGAGTGTGAGGGTTAGGCTGACTTAGCTTCGCTTCTAAGGAGAAAGAGCGAGTTAAGTGCCGCACGGGTTCGAGTGGTTCGAAGTCAAAAGAATCCGCCCGTGACACAGGCTGAGAGAGTTTCTCAGCCGGCGGGACGTGGCTGAATATATGCCATACATCGGCCGCAGTGTGTTGGCGCCAAAAAAATCAAAAAAATCCCGCCTAAACAATCGTGAAACAAATTGACAAAAATATCCCTTTTTTAATTCTAAAGTGGAATAAAGTCATGAACAAACAAAATTTCAGTTGAATATATCTACAGTTATAAAATTCGTAATTTTAATACATCGAAAAATATAATTAAAAAAATTGGATCAATATAATGTAAAAAGCAGAAGCATTGAAAATTTAAAAAACATGCCATGGTCGCAGACTTAATACAATATAACAACTGCGACACAGTCGCAGTCACTAGTCGCACTCATAGTATAACAAAAACGTTTTTTATGCGACCTAATACAATACAATTTCAATTTTATATGACAACTGCGACACAGTCGCAACCACTAGTCGCAGTCATTGTATAATAAAAACTTCTTTATATAACGTCTGCGACTCTAGTCGCATTCTATCGTACAACAATGCGACCTCCTTCAGTACTGCGACCAAAGTCGCAATCTTCTCTCCCATGCCTTATGTAAAAGATTTTTAATATGCGACTAGGGAGGATTAGCCATGCGACCCTGAGATCAATTCGCGTATATCAAATCTTATAAAAATTACTATTTAATTACACTGAATTAAATGAAGTAATTAATATTCTTTCTACCATGTTACAACAACAGTCTAGAAAAAAGAGATGCACTAATGTTAATCTCGAGAAAGGAAAGATGTGCACCATACGTAATCTATAGATATAGGCAAACAATTCTATAAAAAGTTAATTTGTACTTCGGATTCTCCCGCAATAAATCTTCAATTAAATATTTAATTTTTTTTACCACTTCTTACCATACTCAACCATCACCTGTAACAATTATTATTACTATTCATGTTCTTCCACAATATTGACCTTTATATAATGCTTGTTACTAATATATTATCTCATACCTAAAAACTATATTTTTGCTCTTCCTTTTCAATTTGATTTCAAAAACTTCCAAAAAAAATTCATTCTTGAATCATGTCTTCCCCATCTTCTTCCTCTGAACACTTAGATTTCAACTTTAATCGTTCCCCCACCGGTCCTTTGTCTTTAGGATATTCTAGTGAATCTGATACCAGTCTGGACTTCACTCCTTTTGACTATCTCACTACATCAAATAATGTATTAACTGATCCTCCTATTCATGATGATAATGAAGTTTTCATGTGGGTTAGTGAAGAAGACATTATTCCTCTACCACTTGACGGAGACATGCTTGATGAAAGCATGTCCTCTGATGCTGTAGGCTTGCTTCCTAGCAACGGGTCAGACGAAGAGCTTGATAGAGACGATCCATTCTGGGAGTTCATCGGTGAAACAAAAAGACCTCAAAAACAGGAAGATGATGAGGAAATAAGTGAAGAGGAAGAGCAGAAGAATGAAGACGATGCATCTGCTTATGATGGTGATAATGACGAGGATTAGGATTTCCTTGATCTTCTGATATTCAATTATATTTTGTCTTCTTTTAAAAGCTTTTAATTCTATTTTTTTGTGAGGTCTCTTTCTCACTATATTAACTTATAAGCTCTTTTAATTATATATCCAAACTGCGACTGCTGCTCTTAAACACTGCGACCATAGTCGCAGTCCTACTACGGATGCAATAATTAAAAATAATTCATACGTTATAGGCGGCTGAGACAAAAGATACGGTGAACTGCGACTATAGAATCAGTCCTTATTCAGGCAACAGTCAAAAATAAAGAACAAAAAGAATATAAAATAATACGTAAACTGTGATTATACTATCGCTCTCGTTAAATACTGCGACCATAGTCGCGGTACTGCGATCATAGTCGCAGTCCATGGTCGCATAATATATGTGAAAACCAATTTAATTGTTCACAGGAGGATCAGACAGCATTCACAAAATAAAGAACAAAAAAATATAAAATAATACGTAAACTGTGATTATACTATCACTCTCGTTAAGTACTGCACTGATCATCATAGTCGCGGTACTGCGATCATAGTCGCAGTCCATGGTCGTATAATATATGTAAACACCAATTTAATTGTTCATAGGAGGATCCGACAAACATTCAGAAATTATACGAAGGACTGTATTTGATGACTAACGGTTGACAATTTATGGTCGCAATTACTTAATCATTTATCAGTTTCCAATGCGACTATGGTCGCAATAATGTACTGTTTTGGAGTTCAAAGTAATTTAAAGTTATAGTGTATTAACTTTTAAACTGTTTTGGATAACTGAACAGTCACCTAGGAAGTATACAATTTTTGGGAAAAGGTAGAAAATAAGTTTGGGAGATATTCACGTGGTTTGAGAGCTTAAACCCTTTGGAATTCCGGGATTAAAAATATATAAAGGGTCATCAGCAAAGGATTACAAACATACTAAATTATTTTTGCTCAAACTCATTACTCTCACTGTTCGGAAAATAGATTCAAAAAATGTCTTCTCCAACGTCTTCACCGGAAAGAAGCCAATAATCTAATGATGATTGGATGTATAGTTCTGAAGATATACCTCGCTACGGGTCAGAGGATGAGCTTGATACAGACGACCCGTTCTGGGGGTTCATTGATGAACCAAAATACAAACATGAAGAGGAAGAAAGCGAAGAGGAGATTGTCGCTGAAGAGGAAGAAGGGACGGAAAGCGATACGGAAGACGAAAGTAGTCATACTCTTGACGGCGAATCTAATTACGATGGTGATGACGAGGATTAGAAGTTTAAAAATTGTATTTTGTTTTTTTTAAATATATATGAATCTGTTTTCTAAGGTTAATTTTAAAATGAAGGATATATATGACTTTTTTTAAATTAAAGCAGTCATACTTTTTTTTAAATATATATGACCTTGATCACAGTTGTTGACTGAGTCTTAATAAAATACACTGCGACCTTGGTCGTAGTTGCTGGTCTTTTGTATTAATCAACAACAACACTGCGACCTTGGTCGCTATGCGTGTCAATATAAAGGAAACACCTACCTAACGTACTGCGACCTAAGTCGCAGTCATTGTACTGTGACCCTAGATTGCAGATGCTGGCCCTCTTTATCAATAACAACATTGCGACCTTGGTCGCAATTAACCATGTACACTGCGACCAAAGTCTCTGTCTACATTATATACACAAAAAATAAACTATATAGGAGAACCTAAATCTGACAAAGAGAGGTAAGGAAATAGGGGAAAAATAATTTATAATCAATAACCTAAATCATATAAAGAGCGGCAAAAAGAAAGGGGAAAAAATAATAATAAACAAGTCTGACAACGTACGCTCTAAAAATTGCCTTTTGGGCAAAAAAATAATAAACAATAAGGAAAGTTAAAGAAAAAGTAGCTTTTCATAAGGGGTATTTGGTAATTTAACTTCTTCCTATAAGCGGGCCGCAAGTTAGTGAGGTGACAAATTGAGCCACGTCACCGCAGGCTGAGAGAGTACTCTCAGCCCGCGGGCTGATATACATTATATATATATATATATATATATATATATATATATATATATATATATATATATATATATATATATTGATATTGTATCTTACAATATATTGTTCATGTAAATATGTGTAATAAAGTGATGTATGGGTATATTGTGTGAATACAAGAAAATAAATCAAAGCATATTGAGGAGAAGTAAGTGGAGAAAGTAGGTGTGCATGAGAAGGATGATGTAGGGTGGGATTTCTCTTGGATAAAGTGATAACACGTGGCTTGAGGAGAAAAGGGAGAAGAATAGGTATAGGGTAAAATAAATTTCGGGGGGGGGGGTGTTTGTGTAAAAAGGGAATAGCTATTCCATTCTCCTTTTCATTTCCTAGAGTTTAAATATGTCTCTCTTTCATCTTCCCCAATTCCTCAAACCCTAGACCCCTCTCTATCTCTCTCTTAATTCCTCTCCCCTAACCCTTTCTCTCTTCCCCTCTCTGGAGCTGGTGGAGCACCCTAGCAAGAGGCTAGGGCACGTGCGCCGGCCGCTCGTGCTGCGCTGGCAGCGCACGGCCAAGCTGCGGCACCGGGAGGCCGCCGCCACGCGCCGGCCGCCCTCGCTATGCTGGCAGCGCACAGCCAGGCGGCAGCGGCACCAAGAGGCCGCCGGATAGGCAATACCTGTTTTGGATTCTATTTCTCTTTCAAAAGAAAATAATTTTTTGATTCTCATTCTTGTCGTGCTACTATTCCATCATATTCTATTATCAAAAATGAGTTTCATATTTTGAGAAATATGATTGATTGTTTGAGATCTAATTTGAGCAATTGTGCCTTTAATTATAGTAGATTAAAATCTATGTTTCATAAGAAACATATTCCACATGTTCATGTACATACCCCACAGCATGCATCTCATGCATACCATGATCACACTTATTCTTTCATGTATGCTAGAGTGTAAACATGTACACATTGCGGCCGCAAAGATCACCTTACAAAATTTGCTTTGATAGATTATATTTTCGAATTTTACAAACAAAAATGTTTGGGTTCCCAATGATATTAACCCTCATGGACCCAAAAAAGATATGGGTATCAAAATCTCCACTACTTGTTTTTGATGTAGGTGTGAGCTCTCACAATGTAACACCCCAATTATTTTAAATCCTAATTTATAATCCTAATATTCGATTAACGTGATTAGAGAGAATTATTGAGACGATGATTGAATGTATTTTGTGTAAAATGAAATTTTTATTATTATTTAATTATTTTAATTTTGATTATGGGGGAATTTGAAGTGAAATAAATACTTAATAAATTCAAATATAGGCGTATGAATATTTTTGCATGTATATATGGATATAGAATATATGTGTATGCATAAGTAGATACATTACATGGATGTATTGGTATATTGTGTAAATACAAGATAATGCTAGTAATACCAAGAAAGATACTATAATTGTTGGCCCAAAGGCCTTCCACTCTAGTTTTGATGATGATTAACTCATGTAGTTATGTGTGCTAATAATCTTGAGATGTTTAGTTTCAGATCATTAACCAAGATATTAGTTGGTGATTGCTTCAATAAAGGAGTTTTGTAGCCTTTCACATGGTGATTCTAGAGCCCGAGCAATAAGATCATACATAGCACTCGTTGGAGTCTAGCTCGGTGGATCACGGAGTTTTGGATCGAGTCGGCTTGGAGACGGTGCTCTACAAGAAGACATTGGTACCATAGTTTTTAGTTTGTATTTTAGATCCATGTGTAAAGATTAGAATAGCGTGATATGCTAAAGTTCACAATACACACACGTTTTATTTGTTGGATTCGGTATTTTCAGTTTTTGGTTTAACCGATATTGGTTTTCATTTATAGTTAGATCAAAACAAGTTTAAATGATTTTATGTATTGTAGATTCATTCTATATACATGCATACTTAACTTCCTAGACAAACTTATTTTGACTTACCTATTCATGTGGTTTAGGTTTTGTATTTTCAACAAAACATATTTTTGGAATTAAAAGTCAAAAACATGAATATATATATATATATATATATATATATATATATATATAATATAATATATTATATATATAATATATATTTTCTTGTATATTGGATTTCTATCCATATGCAACAAGCTTCAATGTGTTTAAGTATCATGTTTTTGTATTTGAATGAGTTTTGAAAAAATAAGATTTCCTATTGAAAAATCTAAGCTTGGAAAATAGGGTTTTAGTTTTCAGCAAAATTTATTAGTCACAAAAATGGTTCAAAATGTTTAAAATTTGTGTTGAAATTTTTCACAGAAGTTTGTTTATCAATGTATAATGATAAAACTATTTTTGTAAATTTTTAGAGATTTTATGGGAATTTTTAAGACTTTAAAAATTCAGTTTTTCAGTCCCATTTATTGGCTGCCAGACTCTGGCGGTCGACCGTAACGGTCAACCGGACCAGGAGCCGGTCGACCGTAGCGGTCGACCGGACGTGCACAAGATTGTGCACGTAGTTGTGTCAGTCGACTGGTCGACCGACCGGTCGACCAACTGAGAGCAACCCACTCTCGGGTTTGCTCCGGTCGACCGGCCAAAGAGCCGTTGCTCTCTGGTTCAAGAGCCGGTCGACCGGGCGGTCGACCGTAGCAGCAAACAGTCAAAAATTGACCGTTGGCCGGTCGACCGGCCGGTTGACCGGATGGTCAAATCTGACCATTTTTGACTGCAACGGCTAGTTATTTGAAAAAGCTATAAAAAGGGTTTTCTCTTAATAGTTTTTAACAAGTTTATAGAGAGTAAAATTTCTGATCTTTAGTTTTTCACGCACTTGAGCTTCATTCTATCCTATCTATAGGATCTTTGTGTTTGTGGGAAAAGAGATTGGTTTGTGATCTTTTGATCACCAAGTTGTAAACCCTAATTATTGCTTGGCTTTGTGCCTTTCCCTCATAGTGTTGAGGAGGTTGTGCAATTGGGTTGTATCCCTCAAGTTGTGAGGTGATCCTTACTTAGCTTTGTGCATATCCCTCAAGTTGTGAGGTGATAGTTTTGTTGGCTTGGTGCTTAGCCTCTAGTGAGAGGTTGTGGTTGTAAAGAGAGGAGTTGGGTACTCCTAGTTATTGTATTGCCCCAAATCCTCGGTGGAGGTTCCCTGTGTTGGAGTCCTTTGTAGACAAGCTAGTGGATTCGAAATCCTTCTGGGTGAAGGCGGGGATGTAGAGCTGGGTGCTCGAACCTCGAAACAAATCTTATTGTTTGCGCTTGATCCATTGACTCTTACTCTCTCTCTCTCTTTACTTTGTGCATTGATTCATATTGCTATATCATATACTTGCTTGTGTGTTGTTGCAATTAGTTTTTAAATTCCGCATTTAGTTTATTAGATTAGTATTATCACCTATTCACCCCCCTCTAGGTGATTTCAATTGGTATCAGAGCCTACGCTCCTGATATTTAGGTTTAACCACCTAGAAGTAAGATCTTTATTTGCTAATCTTCATTTGCATTTGCACACATATAGTTTACACTCATGAGTAGCCCTCCTATGTTTGATATTTCTAGACTTGATATTTGGAAGGCCAAGATGAGTTGTCATTTGAAAACCCTAGGACATAAAGTTTATCATGCCACTACTAAAGAATCCTACCCCAATGATAGCAAGCATAGAAAGGGCAATGCACTAACCCTTAAGACACTTAGAGCATCTCTTGATAAAGACCTTTTATATGTGTTTGCTCACTATGATTCGGGTTTTACAGTTTGGAGCATTTTGACTTCTCCCGAGCTACCAAAGATTATCGATAAGATGAGGAGATCTAGGAGAGACAAGTCCGACGAGCGTTGCCTCATGGTCCAAGAGAATGACTCCCTTGAGGTATAATCGGAATCTCAACTAGTTGATAGCTCTAGTTCCTATTACTATGGGTGTTTAGAAGTACAAACCTTAAATGTAGAACTTGCTACAAAGCTTGAAATTTTTTTAGAAAAACATGACCTTTTGAAAAAGAAAAATTTTGAACTAAAAGAAGAATATAAGGATTTGTGTTCAAGTTTTGAATTGATTTTGTAAGAGAAGGAAGAGATTGCTAGTGAACGTGACTCATTTAAATCTCAACTAGACCTTACCCTAAGGAAAATGAATTTTTGAAAAGTAAAAATGATTGTGATGATGTTTTGAAAAACAATGAAGTTTTATCTTCAAAATTAGATTTTTTAAAGATAATCATTCTTTGAAAAATGAAATTGATTTCATCACAAAAGCATTAGATTTAGTTTTAAAGAAAAATGAATCTTTAAAAATTGATATAGACTCACATGTTTGTCATGCTGGTGTAGTTTCACCAAGCACATCTATTGCATGCTCCACTTTATTTTCTAGTATTGAAAATGATATAAATGTTTTGAAGAAAAGTGTTGATTGCTTGGGCTCCACTTTGAGCTAATATGCTTTGAATCATATACGCTTGGAATCCTTGTTTCGAAAGAAACAAGTTCCATCTTTGCATGCACACCCTCCACGGCATACACATGCTCCTCACGTACACACCCATCATACTTTATATGCTCATGTGTACACTTGTACACATTGTGGACGTAAGGGCCACCTTGCTAGATTTTGCTATGATAGAATACATGATGAAAATTTAGCAAATAATTTTGTTTGGGTTAGGAAAGGGACTAACCCCCATGGACCCAAAAGAGTATGGGTACCAAAGACCACCCCTATTGTATTTGATGTAGGTGTGGGCTCTCACATGATGTGAGAGTAGCGGTACCTTGGAGTGGATGCGTTCTGAGCTTCATGATGACCATTTGGATGCATCACTTTCAAGGGAAGGTTTGGTGGGAAGACCACCTTGGTTTGAAGAACTAGAGAGGTGCCTTCATCGATTTTGGTATCGATCTCTAACTCCCGTTTTTATTTACATGCTTTCACATTATTAATTTATAGCATGTCATATTTTATTGTTCATTATGCTTATGCCATGTTCATTAGATTAGTGATATACATGTTTAGTTTATTTGAGACACCCATGTTAATATGGACTTATATCTTTGTATTCTCACCTTGTTTTTAACTAATATGTATGTCCTAGATCTAATGCACATGCATATACATAATGATCATATGGATGTTTATGACCTTTGTTTTTGATGCTTCATAATTTGAATATATGTTTAAATGTTAGTTTTCATTAGGACTAGGATTTATACTTGTACATATAATGGGCCACAAATAAATTTTTATATGTTTGAGCTTGAACGCTTATTTGTACCCATTAGATGTGCTAGTATAGTCTAGTTTTGATGATTCATGCATTTGACTTGTATTCTCACTTATGGACATGTTTTATGATCATGTGTTTTCACTTCATGTATATGTCCATCTTGTCTAAACTATTGATTATACATATACATCTTTTGAGCCACGTGTCTTAATGCATATACATTTGTGGACTCGTTATGTTTTGGATATGTATGTATACTTTAGTTTATACTTGACATACATATGCTTTGAAGAAATCGAGTTTTGATGATTTTCATGTTTTGAGGAATATTGAGCTTGAATGTCTATTTTCCTGATTATTTGTGTCACATAACACTTGTACACTCACTTCATTTGAATGTTTCTCATGATTATGTTTTTCATGAGTATGTATGGGCTTTATGGACTTCGAGTGTTTAGTGTCATGTGATTTACATGTGTTTTATGAAAAATATTTTGTTTTATTCCTTACTTGAAGGATTTCGTTCTAGTTCACAAGTTTTTCCATTTAACTAGTTCGTATTCTTCATTACGGTAGAGTTTTCAAACATACACTATTTTTCAAATCTATTTTTGAAAACCCCTACCTTCTAAGGGTGGATGGGTGGGAGACCTTGCCTATGTATGCTTTGTATTGAAAATCAGTTTAAACATGAGCATGAGTTGGGAGGATAGAAATATGAGATATACACTTGATATTATTGTTGTTTCATTTGGTATCATTGGAATCTTTCAATTGGTATCAATATTGACATTTCTTGTATACTCATATATTTTTATGTATGTATGCTTACATTTCAAAGAGTATCAATTTCGATTGGTATCTAATTTTTGATACATATAGATGTTTTATTTGTGCGTACTATATCTATATATTTTTCAAGCACAAATTTTGAGTTTGATAAGCTTGACTTTTTAATGCCTATCATATTTCAATTGATGTTTCAATTGATATTTTAATAACAATGCATAAGCTTATGAAAAATAAAAATTTTTGATCATTGTTTTAGTTGGTATTTCATAAAGGGGGAGAAAACTTGCATTTCATCTTTCAATTGGTATTTGATTTCCACTCCCATACTTTATGATGGAAAAAGATTGTTTATTTACAATTGGTATGTTAGTTGTTTACTTATCAATTGGTATCAAGATTTTGTTTTTACTATCAATTGGTATTGTTTTCATATTGATATAAAATGTTTTGATTTACATTGCCTTCATATTCTTATTATTGATTTGTTTGATGTCACCCTTTATTGATTCTTTGTTTTGAACAAAAAGGGGAGAAGAATAATTTTTATTGGTTTGTCGTTTACCCCTTTGTTGATGATTGACAAAAAGGGGGAGAAGAATTTGAGTTTATATGCATGATTTATGCATGATCTTTGTTTTATGTTTGATATTGAGAACATGTTTTATTATTGGTATCAAGAGCATTATGTAATGTTTGGTATCAAGAGCTTTCATTATGTAAGTTTGGTTTATTGATATCAAGAGCATTATGTAATTTTGGTATCAAAAGCATTCTTTAAAGAGAACATGTTTATGAAATAAGAAAAAGAAGAAATAATTTATTTTACCTTTCATTTGGTATCAAGAGCATGTTTTATACATTTTATTATTTTATGCATATCTATTGGTATCAAGAGCCTGTTTATATGCATTTCATAGTTTTATGCATATCTATGCATTCTCGTGTTTTATATTCATTGCATATATTTGTTGTTTTCTTCTATGTATGAGTTAAGGGGGAGCTTCTTTGAAGCTTAACTTTAATCCATGCATATATAACTCCATGAGTTTTTTCATCATCAAAAAGGGGGAGATTGTTGGCCCAAAGGCCTTCCACTCTAGTTTTGATGATGATTAACTCATGTAGTTATGTGTGCTAATAATCTTGTGATGTTTAGTTTCAGATCATTAACCAATATATTAGTTGGTGATTGCTTCAACAAAGGAGTTTTGAAGCCTTTCACATGGTGATTCCAGAGCCCGAGCAACAAGATCATACATAACACTTGTTGGAGTCTAGCTCGGTGGATCACGGAGTTTTGGATCGAGTCGGCTTGGAGACGGCGCTCTATAAGAAGACATCGGTACCATAGTTTTTAGTTTGTGTTTTAGATCTATGTGTAAAGATTAGAATAGCGTGATATGCTCAAGTTCACAATACACACACGTTTTATTTGTTGGATTCGGTATTTCAGTTTTTGGTTTAACCAATATTGGTTTTCATGTATAGTTAGATCAAAACAAGTTTAAATGGTTTTATGTATTGTAGATTCATTCTATATACTTGCATACTTAACTTCCTAGACAAACTTATTTTGACTTACCGATTCATGTGGTTTAGGTTTTGTATTTTCAACAAAACATATTTTTGGAATTAAAAGTCAAAAACATGAATATATATATATATATATATATATATATATATATATATATATATATATATATATATGTTTCTTGTATATTGGATTTCTATCCATATGCAACATGCTTCAATGTGTTTAAGTATCATGTTTTTGTATTTGAATGAGTTTTGGAAAAATCAGATTTCCTATTGAAAATCTAAGTTTGAAAAAATAGGGGTTTTAGTTTTCGGCAAAATTTATTAGTCACAAAAATGGTTCAAAATGTTTAAAATTTGTGTTGAAATTTTTCACACAAGTTTGTTTATCAATGTATAATGATAAAACTATTTTTGTAAATTTTTAGGGATTTTATGGGAATTTTTAAGACTTTAAAAATTCAGTTTTTCAGTCCCATTTATTGGCTGCCAGACTCTGGCGGTCGACCGTAACGGTCGACCGGACCAGGAGCCGATCGACCGTAGCGGTCGACCGGACGTGCACAAGATTGTGCACGTAGCCGTGTCAGTCGACCGGTCGACCGACCGGTCGACCGACTGAGAGCAACCCACTCTCGGGTTTGCTCCGGTCGACAGAGCGGTCGACCGGCTAGAGAGCCGTTGCTCTCTAGTTCAGGAGCCGGTCGACCGGGCGGTCGACCGGTAGCAGCAAACGGTCAAAAAATAACCGTTGGCCGGTCGACCGGATGGTCAAATCTGACCATTTTTGGCTGCAACGGCTAGTTATTTGAAGAAGCTATAAAAAGGGTTTTCTCTTAATAGTTTTTAACAAGTTTATAGAGAGCAAAATTTCTGATCTTACCAGTGTTTTTACAGCAATCAAAAAGAAGTTTTTGGGCTCAAATCTTTACAATCTATTTGTTTTTTTTCTAGGGTTCTGAAAATCAAAGAAAAGTGTTTTTGGGGAAAAAGTTTTTGATTCAACTTCTTTATCTTGATTTCAGTTTTTCCCAAGGATTTTCTTTGAGTATTTGTTTTTCATTCCTTTAGTTTTTCACACACTTGAGCTTCATTCTATCCTATCTATAGGGTCTTTGTGTTTGTGGGAAAAAGAGATTGGTTTGTGATCTTTTGATCACCAAGTTGTAAACCCTAATTATTGCTTAGCTTTGTGCCTTTCCCTCATAGTATTGAGGAGGTTGTGCAATTGGGTTGTATCCCTCAAGTTGTGAGGTGATCCTTGCTTAGCTTTGTGCTTATCCCTCAAGTTGTGAGGTGATAGTTTTGTTGGCTTGGTGCTTAGCCTCTAGTGAGAGGTTGTGGTTGTAAAGGGAGGAGTTGGGTACTCCTAGTTATTGTATTGCCCCAAATCCTCGATGGAGGTTCCCTGTGTGGGAGTCTTTTGTGGACAAGCTAGTGGATTCGAAATCCTTCTGGGTGAAGGCGGGGATGTAGAGCTGGGTGCTCGAACCTCGAAACAAATCTTGTTGTTTGCGCTTGATCCGTTGACTCTTACTCTCTCTCTTTACTTTGTGCATTGGTTCATATTGCTATATCATATACTTGCTTGTGTGTTGTTGCAATTAGTTTTTAAATTTCGCATTTAGTTCATTAGATTAGCATTATCAACTATTCACCCCCCTCTAGGTGATTTCAATAATAATATATTCTTAACAGTTAGTGGGAGAGGGTAGGTGTGCATGGCATGAGTTGATGAAGGGTTAGGATTTACCTAGAAATTTGTGTGTATAGGTGGCGTGATGAGATAAGAGAGATTGTGAGTGTGCATAATAATAAAATTAAGAGGGGTTTTTGTGTAAAAGGAGGAGAGAAATATCTCATTCTTCTCCTTCATTTTCTAGGGCTGAAATGAATCTCACGTTCACCTCCCTCAAACCCCAAAAACCCTAGATCCCACTTTCTCAAATCCTCTCTCCCACTAACCCTCTCTCCCCCTCTCTTTCCCCTCCCTGGAGCAGGTGGCGCACCCCAGCAGGAGGCTGGGGCGCGCGCGCCGGCCGCGTGCAGGCAACGCGCGGCCAGGCAGCGACGGCTGCGAGGAGGGGACCGCCGCCGGCGGTCTGGATAGAAGGGGCAGCACTCTTTTGGGTTGCTCCTCTATGCTCACACCCCCCTTTCCCTTGGTATGTATGATCAAACCCTAAAAGAACTTTAGCCTCTCTCTCTTTCTCTCATGATTTCTCTTTATGATTCATTCCTCTCTTATTTTTCTATGGTTATGGTCAGCCAGGGCACCGGCGGTAAGCTAAAGCGCAATGACTTTGAAGAAGAAGAAATCATGGTGAGGGAGATTCCATCTTGATCTAACCTATTTCAATTTTCTCAATTTCAAAAAATTATCATACTATGTAGTGATTAACTTCTATCATTTAAGGGAGTTTTCAATCTATTTTTCTTTTATATTTTCTTGTAAAAGTTCTGGACAAAACCATCATCTTAAGTAAAATAGAGATTCTTTCCAATAGGTGCAGAAATCTGTTAAACAAAATAAACTGTAAAATTAGGCTCAGTTTATCAGTGTAATTGGGTTAAATAGTATTATATTATATACCGTTGGAAAGATAATCATGTCTACTTTCTAACGGTTCATACCATATCCTTATCGGGTACCTGTACCTTAAGTTATGACTGAAACAATGCTTGTTAGTCGAAACTGTCGTGCTGCAGAACTCATTCACAGCTGATGAGTTTCTGAATTTTGAGAAGTTTAGTTAATTAAAACCTATCATGTAATATATTATTGGAAAGGTAGTGGAGTCTACTTTCTAATAAATCTTTCCTCGTTCTAGTCTAATACATAGAATGAAAGCAATGATAAAAAACCATTGATTGTCCGGAAAGACTCAACCATAAAAATGTGCTTAAGCAATAAGTTCATGACTAATGACCATTGTTAAATCAAACTAATTATGGTATTTGATATATTGTCTAAGAGATTTATAGAGCCATAAGACTCCACCTTTCAGTGGTTTATGTCGTATTCCTTTTGGATGTATATGATAGGGGTTTTGTCGAAACACTACGAGTAGATTGGTGGTTGTAGAAAGAGTGATTCTTGTTGATATAGAAATGGCCCTACAAACCCTTAATGTGTAGGGCTTGAACTTCAAGTTCATTAATTTATAAAGCTAAATATTGTCCTTTATATCTAAAAGAAAATTTTTGAGAATATGGAAGTCTCTACATTAAACTTAAGCTCTTTTTTTCTTAAAATTTTGTATACAAAGAAGATGAGACTGTACTCCTAATGTCTACACCTGTAATATCTTAGTTGATACTCTAAGAAAGTTTAAGAGGCAGAAGAGCTGATAAAAGCTCATGATCTTATAAAAAAAGATTTAATTAAGCTATATCTGAAAGTTTGCAATTAGCAAAATATAAGTCATGGAAGCCTCAAAGGATATCTTGACCCTATAAGAAGGAGATAGTATATTGAAACTCTCTTATTGCTCGTTTTGAATATTCATTGTTAATTAAACAAGCTCTTCTAACTTTCTCTCCAAGCTACCAAATTTTTAGGAGAACTCTATTAAGTAACAGGAGCAACTACGAATATAATAAGAGTATGATTTAATGCATAACTCAAGTGTAGTCTAATTCCTTATTTGCTTGCTTTGACACCTAGTTGATAAGATAATTATTTGGGTATGCCATATCATTCTGTAAATTCACATCATCCCCCAATTCGTCTGATCATCTGTACTTGAACTCCTTCTAGGCCCTTTGGACTATAATGCAGTAGTGTTATATGCACCATATGTGCTAGGAAGCGAAATACTCAAGTGACTCCAATAACATCACTATTTTACCTCCTAAATCGAGACTTGTGTATTTAAATTCACAAATACTAGACGTTAAAATATGAGTATGATAGGTGAAGCTTGAAAATGTAACTCCAACTGTAGGAAAACTTCTATAGTGAAATGATTCAATGGCTATTCAATGAGTGGGAAGGGCCTGAATTGTGCGTAGATTAGTTGAGAAATTTGTCAAAGACTGTTAGATAAGGTTATAGGCGAATAACCCATGTTATTATTTTTAAAGATCTTTTGCGCATAATGATAAATTCTAGTAAGTTTCGACCATGTCTCTTCTTATTGTCATCATTCAGTTTTATCACAAATAATTGCACTGCCAGTTGATGAAGTATTTCTACTATCTCCCACTTTGACTCCGCATACTGTATTAGACTGAGTTATCCATATCGCAAAGAAATGATATGGTTTTCACAGGCAGGATGAAAAGGTTTTGTGATGGTTCATTTAAATGAATAATCAAGTTAGCTCATGAACGATTGAAGGCCGTAAGAGACAAACTTGGGTTTAGAAGTCAAGTATTCATTTGTGACTATTAATACAACCATTAAGAATTAAGAAAGGTAAGGCAAGACTACATTCGATAGCAAGCCGCATATGAGTTAATCTTGTATATGCTAACTTAATTAAATACCCTCGTACTCTGACTTCGAACATCTAAGTCTCTTCCCAATTTAATATGAAGAGGGGTTAATTAATTAGTGAAAGAATAAGAGGAAGATTGATAGCATCGTTAGTAAAAACTATACAAGTGTATAAGCAAAATTTAAAATTCAAGATGTGCTAATTGAAAGTGATTATGGTCAAGTGGATTAATCAACTCTATCGGTTAAATAGTAGGATGTATGAAGGGTGAAGTATACCTAACTACAAGATTTTCTAGTACAAATTATGAATATATGTATTAAAAGTGTAATCAATAGTTTAGATGAAACATTGAACGGTTGACATTGATAATACCTTGTGTGTAAAGTGATTGTTGCATATGAATAATACTGAAGCATGAATATGATTAAGTGTGACATGATGTATACAGTTATATATGCTCATACACATACAACTCTATTTGGATATGCAGTTGCTGATACTATGAATGAGAACTCAATTAATATGAATGCGAGCCGTTGATCACTTTACTGTTGACTTACAACTCATGTGTGAATGTATAACCAGTAAACCATATACATCTTATTGATTATAGAATTACTAAATAGGGAGATGAATTATAACATATATTTGCATACACATATACAGTGAATTACATACATTCTTCAGTAATAGAAGTGATAAGTTGAGAATCAAACTATAATAAATGGTCAAATTGTTGTAATATGATAAATTGATTGTTACTGGGTGTATGTATACACATGCAGTGAACCACATGAAATTCTTCGGTAATAGAGTTGATTAGCTGGAAAGCAAACCATAGTATTTAATTGATATTCATATCATTACTACATTGGTTGCTATTAGCGTGTAAATATAAATATGTCTTTTGCAATCATACTCATTAGAGGAAGGGGTCGGACGAAAGCCAATAGGAGGGGGAAGACGATATTATTACATTATATACGTACATATATATAGGAGGAAGGGGCCAGGCGAGAGTCGGTAGGAGGGAGAAGACAGTGTTGTTGTTATATGATATTTATACATACGCATACGTATATATATAGGAGGAAGGGGCAAGGCAGGAGCCGGTAGGAGGGAAAAGATGGTGTTATTGTGTTATATATCTTTATAGCAGGAGGAAGGGCCAAGCGGGAGCCGGTAGGAGGGGGGAGACGGAGAATTTTCACACTTCACGTGTGAATTGCATATACATATGAATAATGTATAATACATATCTTATTAAATATGGCATGTGAATGTTGTGAAGTATAATGTGATATTGTGATATGTGGAGCGTGATAAGGTTATATGATATTAAAGTAAGTTGTGTGATGCATGTATTATCTGAATGCATAAACTATATATAAGATAGCGGGGGTATAATTGGCGCGCCCCTGCATGATATATGAAATATATATGTGATACATACTATGAATGCATAAGAAGAGTTTGATAATAAACTATAATAGCCGAGCTAATTTTTTACTGAATTTATAGACCCTATAACATGTGACATAGAATACGGGAAATGTCATAAGAAATCAATGACTAAAAGAGTAGGACCGTCCCCGAAGATTATGGAGCCCAATTGTATTATTGATTTTCTATTTCTCTTATTCGTCCAGATCTACTCTATTTCTCGAAAAATCATGCTTATTATTGATTATATTTACCATTCTCTGATTTTCTTCTATCTCTCCTTACTAGCTGTCGAGCTTACTCCCCCACAGACTGATATGTTGCAGGTTGCGTTAAGACAGGGGCTCAGTTTAAGCTGCCAGAAAATTTTGCTTGGAATCTATTTTTTTTGGTGTAATTTAATCGTGTTGAAATTCTTGAGTATTCGTGCTTATTGTTCTATGGGTAAAATGTGAGAAAGATAATTGATCTTGTATCAATATGTTTAGAGGTATGTTAGAAATAGTTTCATTTCAAGTTTACATCAGATATAGTTTTATTGATTGGTGATACCCGAATATGTATTTTAAAGGATGTACTATTGAGTTAATTGTGATGATCATCATAAGTTAGATTTATGTCAATACCGCATTATTTTGTTAAAGCTGAGAGGTGTACTCTCGAGCTCACTATGTTCTGATTTTTAGAATGTTATATGGATAAGTAGGCGATGTAAAGCTGAAATATTATTCTGATTGCGTGGGTGATTGTTGAGTTTGATTCATGTAATTGGATTGAGATAAGTCGTTTAGGCTGATGTTGATGTATATTGTATTTGGGATAAGTGCCAAGAACAAAGGAGGTGCTGCCGAATTTTTATTTGAAATTATAAGTGATTATGATAATCCGTTGGTCAATAAAGATGTTATGTTAATTAAGGTTGTTAAAAACTGAGACCGTTACAGTTGGTATCAGAGCCTAGAGTTTGAGGATAGGAACTAGATTTGGAATAGTGGATTTAGAAAGAATATTGAATGCTAGGAACAATTGTTATGAATAATGTGTATGTGTATGCGTTTTGTATGTAAGTGAATGTATTGTTTGATGTGGAGGGTTCAAAGAGGATAGGAGTTCTTATGTGAACGATTAGTTTTGAAGCACGAGATATTTGGTCACTGCCTTATATTCGGATTATGGTACCCACATGCCATAATTCGGATGTGTTCTGCTGAGGATGTGGGCCCTTAGTACGAACTGCCAGTGGTATGGGACATTGGGGTAAGGAAATGATTAAAATATCAAGCGAGTCAAGATTAAGTCGGATCATAAGAATATAGTGTAGAAAGTTGATCAAGAAATAACCGATTATCGATGGTGAGAGATTGAAGAGATAATGAATCTTTGAGATGAATAATCAAGAAAGATGTCGCATCATAAAAAGATTTTGTGATAAGCAGAGAAATGCGAAGTTTTTGTACTTACTCAAGTGCCAAGTTTCGAGGACGAAACTTTTGTAAGGGGGTAAAACTATAACACCCTGATCATTTAAAATCCTAATATTTGATTAACGTAATTAAAGAGAATTATTGAGACGATGATTGAACATGTTTTGAGTAAAATAGAAGTTTTATTATAATTTAATTATTTTAATTTTGATTATGGGGAATTTGAAGTGAAATAAATACTTAATAATTCAAATATAGACGTATGAATATTTTGGCATGTATATATGGATATAGAATATATGTGTATGCATAAGTAGATACATTACATGGATGTGTTGGTATATTGTGTAAATACAAGATAATGCAATTAATACCAAGAAAGATACTATAATAATATATTCTTAATAGTTAGTGGGAGAGGGTAGGTGTGCATGACATGAGTTGATGAAGGGCTAGGATTTACCTAGAAATTTGTGTGTATAAGTGGCATGATGAGATGAGAGAGAGATTGTGAGTGTGATTAATAATAAAATTGAGAGGGGTTTTTGTGTAAAAGGAGGAGAGAAATATCTCATTCTTCTCCTTCATTTTTCTAGGGCTGAAACGAATCTCACGTTCACCTCCTTCAAACCCCAAAAACCTTAGATCCCTCTCTCTCAAATCCTCTCTTCCACTAACTCTCTCTCCCCCCTCTCCCCCCCGGAGTAGGTGGCGCACCCCAGCAGGAGGCTGGGGCGCGCACGTGCCGACCGCGAGCAGGCCGCGCGCTTGCGACGCGCGGCCAGACGGCGCCGGCGGCGCCCTCCTCGCCACCGCCGGCGGTCTAAATAGGAGGGGCAACACCCTTTTTAGGGTGCTCCTCTACTCTCATACCCCCCTTTCCCTTGGTATGTATGATCAAACCCTAAAAGAACTTTAGCCTCTTTCCCTCATGATTTCTCTTTATGATTTATTCCTCTCTTGTTTTTCTATGGTTATGGTTGGCCACGGCACTGGCGGTAAGCTAAAGCGCAAAGACTTTGAAGAAGAGGAAACCATGGTGAGGGAGATTCCATCTTGATCTAACCTATTTCAATTTTCTCAATTTTAGAAAAATTCTCATGATATGTAGTGATTAACTTATGTGATTTAAGGGACTCTTCAATCTATTTTTCTCTATATTTTCTTGTAAAATTTCTGGACAAAACTATCATCTTGAGCAAAATGGAGAATCTTTCCAATAGGTGCAGAAATCTGTTAAACAGAATAAAGTATATAATTGGGCTCAGTTTATCAGTGTGATTAGGTTAAATAATATCATATTATATACCGTTTGAAAGATAATCGAGTCTACTTTACAAGGTTCATACCATGTTCTTATCGAATACTTGTACCTTAAGTTATGACTGAAATAATGCTTGTTAGTTGAAACTGTCATGCTGCAGAACTCATTCACACCTGATGAGTTTCTGAATTTTTAGAATAGTTAAGTTAATTAAAACCTATCATGTAATATATCATTGGAAAGGTAGTGGAGTGTACTTTCTAATAAATCTTTCTTCGTTCTATTCCAATACGTAGAATGAAAGCTATGATAAAAAAACCATTAATTGTCCAAAAAGACTGAGCCATAAAAATGTGTTTAAGTAATAAGTTCATGACTAATGACCATTGCTAAATCAAACTAATTACGATATGTGATATATTATCTAAGAGATATATAGAGTCATAAGACTCCACCTTTCAGTGGTTTATGTCGTATTTCTTTTGAATGTATGTGATAGAGGTTTTGTTGAAACACTACGAGTAGAGTGAGGGATTTTTTGCTAGAGTTGAATGGTGGTTGTAAAAAGAGTGATTCTTATTGATATAGAAATGGCCCTACAAACCCTTAATGTATAGGTCTTGAACTTCAAGTTCATTAATTTACAAAGCTAAATTGTGTCCCTTTATATCTAAAAGAAAATTTTTGAGAACACGGAAGTCTCTCAATTAAACCTAAGCTCTCTTTTTATTAAAATTTTGTATACAAAGAAGATGAGATTGTACTCCTAATGTCTATACCTGTAATGCCTTGGTTGATACTCTAAGAAAGTCTAAGAGGTAGAAGAGCTGATAAAAGCTCATGATCTTATAACAAAAGATTTAATTAAGTTATATCCGAAAGTTTGCAATTAGCAAAATATAAGTCATGAACGCCTCAAAGGATATCTTGACCCTGTAAGGAGGAGATAGTACATTGAAACTCTCCTATCGCTCGTTTTGACTATCCATTGTTAATTAAACAAGCTCTTCTAGCTTTCTCTCCAAGCTACAAAATTTCTGGGGGAACTCTATTAAGTAACAAGAGCAATTACGAATACAATAAGAGTATGGTTTAATACATAACTCAAGTGTAGTCTAATTTCTTATTTGCTTGCTTTGACACCTAGTTGATAAGACAATTATTTGGATATGTCATATCATTCTGTAAATTCACATCATCCCCCAATTCGTTTGATCATCTGTACTTGAACTCCTTCTAAGCCCTTTGGACTATTTTGCAGTAGTGTTATACGCATCATATGTACAAGGAAGCAAAATACTCAAGTGACTCCTATGACATCGCTATTTTACCTCCTAAATCGGGACTTTTGTATTTAAATTCACAAATAGTACACCTTAAAATGTGAGTATATTCGACCATTGACCCAAATTTAGTGTAAATCAAATAAATTCAAGGTAATTAAATAAACATGACGAAGTTCGCAAGATATTTGAATAAACATTATTTGTGAGATTATATTTGTTGGAGTTGGCTCAATTTCCAACTCATTTCTTGTTGCGCAATTCTGCGTGTGACTTTTCGGATATGGTGCGGTCTTCTTCGAGCATGGTGCAGTCATGCTTTGGGATTGATATTCTACACGGAAGTTGTAGAGGTACATGCATATCTTTGAATAGTCAAGGAGACGAAGCGTCATCAAAGGCCTATAAATAGGTAAGCTCATTGTTGTAGAAAGATCACTTGATCAAGCATCTTCTTCACTTGTTCTCTTGAAAGCATAGAGAGTGTGAGGGAAAGTCTCTTGTGTTGAAGAGAATTTTAAAGTTGTGAGAGTTGTGTGGAAGTCGGCGTAGTCGGGTGTGCCAAGTGCCTTGATCCCCTTTGTTGATTCTATCATAGTGAAGCCTCCTCCGAGCCTCAAGCTCAACCCGTGGTTTTTCCCTTTTGGGTTTTCCACGTAAATCTCGGTGTTCATCTGTGCTGCCTCTCTCTCTTTCTATTTTGTTGTTTTTTTTTCTATTGCTATCTAGAACAAGATTCTGTTGTGACGTTGATCTTCACGCCAACAAAATGGTATCAGAGCCAGGTTGGAGTGTTTAAGATGGCGGAAGAGAAGTCAACAATCGGCAGTGTGAATGTTGAGTTGAAACCATTTGATGGACGGAGCAACTTCACCTTATGGCAACGAAAGATGAAGAACATCTTGATACAACAAGATCTTCACATGCGCATTTTAGGCGTCGAGTCCAAGCCGGAGACAATGACTACGGAAGCCTGGAACAAGGCCGACATGAAAGCTATGAGCTCTATTGAGCTACACTTATCCGATGAAGTCACCTACAATGTGATGGAAGCAACAACCGCCAAATGCACATGGGAGAAGTTAGAGAAACTTTATATGGGTAAGACTCTATCCAACAAACTTTTCTTAAAAGATCAGTTGTATAATCTTCGTATGGAAGAAGGAGATGATCTTATGGAACATCTAAATTTATTTAATCGTTGCATTAACGATTTGTTGCGAGTTGAGGTCAAGTACGAGGAGGAGGACAAAGCTTTGCTTTTACTACGGTCCTTGCCATCATCCTTCAAGCATTTTCGAACCACACTCATGTTCGGCAAAGAGACTCTTCGGTTCGAGGAGGTTGTCCAAGACATTATCTCTCATGTCAAGATGAACAAAAGCACAAGTAATGACTTGAAGAATGAAGGTCTACTCGTCAAAGGATCAAATGAACGGGGACGATCCAAGGAGAAAGACAAGGGGATGGACAACCGCTGGAGATCAAAGTCCAGGAACAGCAAAGATGTGGAGTGCTACTACTGCCACAAGAAGGGACACATCAAGAAACATTGCCAAAAGTTCAAGGCATATCAGAAGGAAGGAAAGAAGTGTGAGAATCCTTCTACGGCCGCTCTCACCACAGAAAACAAAGGTGAACTTTTCTCGGTTTCTTCGGGTAAACCAATTTCAGACTTATGAATTCTCTATTCTGGTTGTACCTTCCATATGTGTGCAAACAAGCATTGGTTTGATACATATGAGAAGAAGGATAGAGGTGAAGTTCTCATGGGGAACAATGTCGCATGCAAGATCATCGGCATAGGCACTGTGAAAATAAAGATGTATGACGGCATCATACGTACTTTTGGAAATGTGCGACATGTTCCTGCTCTCAAGAAGAACCTGATCTCTCTCGGGACTCTTGATGCACTCGGCCTCACCTACTCTTCCGGTGGAGGAAAGATCAAGATTTGCAAGGGCTCATTGGTGGTCATGCGAGGTGAGAAACTTCCCAACAATTTGTACAAGCTTAAGGGAGATACTATTTCGGGTGGAGCTGCTATATCCACGCCGAAAAGTTTAGATGAAGATTCAGCTCAATTATGGCATTTACGTCTTGGCCATATGAGTGAGCGAGCCATGGAGGAGCTTCACAAAAGGAAACTGCTAAAGAATATGGAGTCTTGCAAGCTGAACTTCTGCAAGTACTGTGTACTTGGAAAGCAATGCAAGGTTTCATTCAAGCCTACAAACAAGGAGAATCACGCTAAGGAGGTTCTCAACTACATTCACTCCGACGTATGGGGGCCGGCACCGACAAAATCCCATGGTGGTGCTCGCTATTTTGTCACGTTTATGGATGATCATTCACGGAAGATCTGGGTCTACTTCATGCGGGAGAAATCTGAAGTTTTTTTCGAAGTTCAAAGAATGGAAGGCCGAAGTAAAGAATCAAACTGGGCGCAAGATCAAGTACTTGCGCAGTGACAATGGAGGTGAATATCGAGATGGCAGATTCTTGGAGTTCTGCAAGAAAGAAGGTATCATTCATCACTTCACAGTGAAGAAGACTCCACAGCAAAATGGCGTAGCAGAAATAATGAACCGAACTCTCATGGAGCGAGAGAGATGCATGAGACTTCATGCAGGATTGCCTGAATCTTTTTGGGCAGAGTCTGTTAACCATGCTGCTTTCTTGGTTAACAGGTCACCATCAAAATTGCTGGATTCCAAATGTGCAGAGGAAGTTTGGTCCGGTAAGGACATCGATTATTCTACTCTAAAAGTTTTCGGATGCAAGGCGTATGTTCATATCCCCAGTGATGAACGAAACAAGTTGAAGCCAAAGTCACTCGAATGCATTTTCCTCGGTTTCGAGAAGGGAGTGAAGGCCTACAGACTCTGGGATCCGAACAACAAGAAGAAGGTATTGAGTAGAGATGTGTTTGATGAAAGGCTTGGAGCAGAAGCTACTGGAAAAGACGAGGTTTGTAAAGAAAATCATTATACTGAAATTCTTTTTCAACAGAAGATTCCTTTGCAGAGAATCAAGCTGAGGTGGAGCCGCCAGAGGAGCAACAACAAGCTGAAGAGATTCATGAAGAACCTATGAGCATAGCACAGACAAGACCAAGAAGAGTTATCAAGCCCCCTCAACGGTTAGGTTGGGAGGATGAGGCCTTCTATGCACTTTTAATTAGCGAAGAAGATCCATCAACTTTCAAAGAAGCTTTAGAAAGTAAAGAGCGGCAAGAATGGATGGCTGCTATGTCGGAAGAGATGACATCTCTTCACAAGAACTCTGTTTGGGAGTTAGTTCCTAAACCCAAAGATCAAAGGATCATCGGTTCCAAGTGGATTTATCGGAAGAAAGAAAGCTTAAGTGAGACGGAGGCACCTACTTACAAAGCAAGGTTAGTTGCAAAGGGGTTCTCACAAATAGAGGGAATCGATTATGATGAAATATTCTCTCTAATGGTCCAGCATACATCTATTAGGGTGTTGCTATCTCTTGTAGCACAGCATGACATGGAGCTAGAACAGCTTGATGTGAAGACGGCATTTCTTCACGGAGATTTGGAGGAAACTATCTATATGACACAACCAGAAGGATATGTTGAAGCAGGAAAGGAAAATCATGTATGCAGATTGAAGAAGTCTTTATATGGACTTAAGCAATCTCCGAGGCAGTGGTACAAACGCTTCGACTCGTTCATGCTCCAGAATGGCTACAAGAGAGGTAAGTATGATTGTTGCGTCTACTTACACACATTTGATGATGATCACATAATCATCTTAATGCTTTATGTGGATGACATGTTGATTGCATGTCGGGATACGTCAAAGATAAATAAACTCAAAGAAATATTGAGTTCAGAATTTGACATGAAGGATCTTGGTGCCGCCAAGAAGATCCTTGGAATAGAGATTAAGAGAGACCGAGATAACATGAGGTTATATCTTTCTCAGAGCAAATATATCGGAAAGGTGCTTGAGAAGTTTCATATGGTAAATGCTAAACCCGTATCCACTCCATTGGCTGCACATTTCAATTTAAGTGCAAAGTAAAATCCGTCTACTGATGATGAAGTTCAAGAGATGAAGAAAATTCCGTATGCAAGCGCTGTTGGGTGCTTAATGTATGCGATGGTGTGCACAAGACCAGATCTCGCTCAAGCTATGAGCGTGATGTCAAAGTATATGTCAAATCCAGGAAGAGAGCATTGGCAAGCTGTCAAGTGGATTATCAGGTATTTAAAGGGCACCAGAAACAAAAGCATTATGTTTGAAAGACAACATGACGACGCGTGCATCACTGGTTTTGTTGACTCCGATTATGCTGGAGATTTGGACAAGCGAAGGTCTACTACAGGCTATGTTTTCACTTGTGGTGGAGGACCAGTATCTTGGAGATCTATGCTCCAAAAGGTTAGTACTTTGTCTACTACCGAAGCGGAGTACATGGCTTTGACAGAAGCTGCCAAGGAAGCTATATGGCTCAAGGGTTTGGCAAGTGATTTGGGGTTACAGCAAGCTTTTGTAACAATTCAATGTGATAGTCAGAGTGCCATTTGTCTTGCAAAGAACCAGGTCTTTCATACAAGGTCAAAACACATTGAAGTCCGTTATCATCAGATTCGAGATTGGCTCAACAATGGAGAAGTCGAGGTGAAAAAAGTTCACACAGACGAGAATGCTTCTGACTTCTTAACAAACCAGTTACGGCTGAGAAGTTCAAGCATTGCTTAAGCTTACTAAATATGAAGAGCTGTTAGTTGGCATGTGCACCTAGCCACCAGAGGTGCGGGAAGGTGAGTTGGTACTCATCAAGGTGATGAAATTGCTCATGAATGAGCAACAGTTGTTCCAGAGTGTTGTGTCATCTCTGAAGATTTGGACATCTCGCCAAGGTGGAGATTGTTGGAGTTGGCTCAATTTCCAACTCATTTATTGTTGCGCAATTCTGCGTGTGACTTTTCGGATATGGTGCGGTCTTCTTCGAGCATGGTGCAGTCATGCTTTGGGCTTGATATTCTACACGGAAGTTGTAGAGGTACATGCATATCTTTGAATGGTCAAGGAGACGAAGCGTCATCAAAGGCCTATAAATAGGCAAGCTCATTGTTGTAGAAAGATCACTTGATCAAGCATCTTCTTCACTTGTTCTCTTGAAAGCATAGAGAGTGTGAGGGAAAGTCTCTTGTGTTGAAGAGAATTTTAAAGTTGTGAGAGTTGTGTGGAAGTCGGCGTAGTCGGGTGTGCCAAGTGCCTTGTATCCCTTTTGTTGATTCCACCATAGTGAAGCCTCCTCCGAGCCTCAAGCTCAACCCGTGGTTTTTCCCTTTTGGGTTTTCCACGTAAATCTCGGTGTTCATCTGTGTTGCCTCTCTCTCTTTCTATTTTGTTGTTTTTTTTTTCTATTGCTATCTAGAACAAGATTCTGTTGTGACGTTGATCTTCACGCCAACAATATTGTGATAGATCACATGTTCAATGACGAGCTAAAAAACAAGAAACAAAAATAGACGAACAGGAAGGGTGGCGGGTAAAATCTTTTTTTTTTTTTTAAGCAGGAGATATTGCTCCAAATCTAATTGAATTCAGGCTTTTTTTTTTCATTTAACCACTTTAAATTTAAAATTTTAATCAAATATTTTCTTATAAATACTTCAACATTAGAATCTACACATTGCCCCTCGCATGAAAGTAAAGTTTCACTCCATGTACCAATACATGTATCTTAGGAAATACACTTTTGGAAAAAGAAATTTTTAAAGCTTCCATAGTTATGCAGGTGCAGCGAGCGTGTCAGTAAACATATTTTAAAACTTTAATTAATTTCATTTATTCGCATGTTTGTTAAGCCCACATATGTTGAGATCCATCTACTGCTGACGAGCAAACGAGATTCTAGTGCTCAGAATTATTGAAGTTCTGCTAGATTCAGGTCAGGTCTTCTTTCTTTTCTCTCTTGCTTTCTTTTCTTTTTCTTTTTAAAAAAATAAACAAGGTAAACTAACAGCTCACCAGAATCAAAGTTGCTAAACTTCACATTTAATTCTGATCATATCCCAAGATTTGCCTACCGTTGGAGTGGTGGGCTTGGTTGGCCAATTCAAACTGAGTTTTTCACATCAAGATTATAACAGGAGTTGATCCTAGGATATTTCTCCTGTGTTTTGATGTATCTTATTGATGTTGGACAATTCTAGAAAATATATAGACATATAATTATATAATACGAAAATTCTAGAAAATTTTGCTTTGATAGATTCTATTTTTCGAATTTTACAAACAAAAATGTTTGAGTTCCCAATGATACTAACCCTCATGGACCCAAAAAAGATATGGGCCCCAAAATCTCCACTACTTGTTTTTGATGTAGGTATGGGCTCTCACAATGTAACACCCCGCTTATTTTAAATCCTAATTTAAAATCCTAATATTCGATTAACGTGATTAGAGAGAATTATTGAGACGATGATTGAACGTGTTTTGTGTAAAATAGAATTTTTATTATAATTTAATTATTTTAATTTTGATTATGGGGGAATTTGAAGTGAAATAAATACTTAATAAATTCAAATATAGGTGTATGAATATTTTGGCATGTATATATGGATATAGAATATATGTGTATGTATAAGTAGATACATTACATTAGGGGTGGCAGACGGGTCGCGACCCGCCAGACCCGACCCGACCCGACCCGAAGTTAGCGGGTATGGGTTTGAGCTAATCGGGTATGGGTCGTAATCGGGTCGACCCATCTGACCCGATTATTAAATGGGTCGGGTCGACCCGAACCCGCCAGACCCGCTTGACCCGCCAGACCCGATTATTCTCTCTCCTCCTCGGCCTCCTCCCTTTGATCTCCTCCTCTGCCGCCCCCGCCTCCTCCCCTTCGCCTAAATCAAATTGTCAAAAAATATGCGTAAGACCAATTTTGAACCCGTGGCCTCTAGTGTGTAGAGTTTAGTGTGATGATTAACTATACCACCAAAAATTTGGTAATAAAGTGTAAAGAAATTATATTTAAAATTTAATAATCGGGTCAAATGGGTCGGGTCGGGTCGACCCGATTAAGAATGGGTCGGGTCTGGGTCTGAATTTTTGACCCGTATAATAATCGGGTCGGGTCGACCCGACCCGATTATTATATGGGTCGAGCAGTAATCGGGTCGGGTCGACCCGACCCGACCCAATTGCCACCCCTACATTACATGGATGTGTTGGTATATTGTGTAAATACAAGATAATGCAAGTAATACCAAGAAAGATACTATAATAATATATTCTTAATAGCTAGTGGGAGAGGGTAGGCGTGCATGTCATGAGTTGATGAAGGGTTAAGATTTACCTAGAAATTTGTGTGTATAGGTGGCATGATGAGATGAGAGAGAGATTGTGAGTGTGTATAATAATAAAATTGAGAGGGGTTTTGTGTAAAAGGAGGAGAGAAATATCTCATTCTTCTCCCTTATTTTTCTAGGGCTGAAAGGAATCTCACGTTCACCTCCCTCAAACCCCAAAAATCCTAGATCCCTCTCTCTCAAATCCTCTCTCCCACTAACCCTCTCCCCCCCTCTCCCTCCCTGGAGCAGGTGGCGCACCCCAGCAGGAGGTTGGGGCGCGCGCGCCGGCCGCTCGTAGGCCGCCGCGGCCAGGCGACGGTGGCGGCGAGGAGGGGGTCACCGTCGGCGGTCTGGATAGGAGGAGCAACACCCTTTTTAGGTTGCTCCTCTACTCTCACACCCCCGTTCCCTTGGTATGTATAATCAAACCCTAAAAGAACTTTAGCCTCTGTCTCCCTTATGATTTCCCTTTATGATTCATTCCTCTCTTATTTTTCTATGGTTATGGTCAGCCAGGGCACCGCGGTAAGATAAAGCGCAAAGACTTTAAAGAAGAGGAAACCATAGTGAGGGAGATTCCATCTTGATCTAGCCTATTTCAATTTTCTCAATTTCGGAAAAATTCTCATAATATGTAGTGATTAACTTCTGTCATTTAAGCGAGTCTTCAATCTATTTTTTCCTATATTTTCTTATAAAATTTCTGGATAAAACCATCATCTTGAGCAAAAAAGAGAATCTTTCCAATAGGTGCAGAAATCTGTTAAACAGAATAAACTGTAAAATTAGGCTAAGTTCATCAGTGTGATTGGGTTAAATAGTATCATATTATATACCGTTGGAAAGATAATTGAGTCTACTTTCTAACGGTTCATACCATGTTCTTATCGGGTATCTGTACCTTAAGTTATGACTGAAACAATGCTTGTTGGTTGAAACTGTCGTGCTGCAGAGCTCATTCACCGCTGATGAGTTTCTGAATTTTTAGAGCAGTTTAGTTTATTAAAACCTATCTAATATATCATTGAAAAGGTAGTGGAGTTTACTTCTAATAAATCTTTTCTCGTTCTATTCCAATACGTAGAATGAAAGCTATGATAAAAAAAAAACCATTGATTGTCTAGTAAGACTGAGCCATAAAAATGTGTTTAAGCAATAAGTTCATGACTAATGACCATTGCTAAATTAAACTAATTACGGTATGTGATATATTGTCTAAGAGATATATAGAGCCATAAGACTCTACCTTTCAGTGATTTATGTCGTATTCCTTTTGGATGTATGTGATAGAGGTTTTGTCGAAACACTACGAGTAGATTAGTGGTTGTAAAAAGAGTGATTCTTGTTGATGTAGAAATGGCCCTACAAACCCTTAATATGTAGGGCTTGAACTTCAAGTTTATTAATTTACAAAGCTAAATTGTGTCCCTTTATATCTAAAAGAAAAAAATTTGAGAATACGGACATCTCTCAATTAAACCTAAGCTCTCTTTTCGTTAAAATTTTGTATACAAAGAAGATGAGATTGTACTCCTAATGTCTACATCTGTAATGTCTTGATCGATACTCTAAGAAATTCTAAGAGATAGAAGAGCTGGTAAAAACTCATGATAATAAAAGATCTAATTAAGCTATATCCGAAAGTTTGCAATTAGCAAAATATAAGTCATAGAAGCCTCAAAGGATATCTTGACCCTGTAAGGAGGAGATAGTACATTGAAACTCTCCTATTGCTCATTTTAACTATTCATTATTAATTAAACACGCACTTCTAACTTTCTCCCTAAGCTACCAAATTTCTAGGGGAACTCTAATAAGTAACAAGAGCAACCATGAATAGAATAGGAGTATGGTTTAATACATAACTCAATTGTAGTTTAATTCTGTATTTGCTTGCTTTGATACCTAGTTGATAAGATAATTATTTGGGTATGCCATATCATTCTGTAAATTCACGTTATCCCCCAATTCATTTGATCATCTGTACTTGAACTCCTTCTATGCCCTTTGAACTATATTGCAGTAGTGTTATATGCACCATATGCATTGGGAAGCGAAATACTCAAGTGACTCCTATAACATCACTATTTTACCTCCTAAATCAGGACTTGTACATTTAAATTCACAAATACAACACCTTAAAATGTGAGTATGATAGGTGAAGCTTGAAAATGTAACTCCAACTGTAGGAAAACTTCTATAGGAAAATGATTCAATGGCTATTCAATGAGTGGGATGGGCCTGAATAGTACATAGAGTAGTTGACAAATTTATCAAAGACTGTTAGATCAGGTTATAGGCGAGTAACCCATGTTTATTATTCTTAAAGATTTTTACACATAATTGATAAATTCTAGTAAGTTTCGTCCATGTCTCTTCTTATTATCATCATTTAATTGTATCACAAATAATTGCACTGCAAGTTGATGAAGTTTTTCTACTATCTCCCACTTTGACTCCACATACTGCATTAGACTGAGTTATTCATGTCGCAAAGAAATGATTGGTTTTCACAGGCATGATGAAAAGATTTTGTGATAGTTCATTTAAATGAATAGTCAAGTTAGCTCATGAACGATTGAAGGCCGTATGATATAATTTTGGGTCTAGAAGTCAAGTATTCATTTGTGACTATGAATACAACCATTAGGAATTAAGAAAGGTAAGGCAAGACTACATTCGATAGCAAGCCGCATATGAGTTAATCTTGTATATGCTAACTTAATTAAGTACCCTCGTACTCTGACTTCAAACATCTAAGTCTCTTCCCAAATTACATATGAAGAGGAGTTAATTAATTAGTGAAAGAATAAGAGGAAGATTGATGGCATAGTTAGTAAAAATTATACAAGCGTATAAGCAAAATTTAAAATCTAAGATGTGCTAACTGAAAGTGACTAAGTGGATTAATCAACTCTACCAGTTAAATAATAGGATGTATGAAGGGTGGAGTATAGCTATCTACAAGATTTCTAGTACAAATTATGAATATATGTATGAAAAGTGTAATCAATGGTTTAGATGAAACATTGAATGGTTGACATTGATAATACCTTGTGTGTAAGATGATTGTTGCATATGAATAATACTGAAGCATGAATGTGATTAAGTGTGACATGATGTATATAGTTATACATGCTCATATACATACACCTCTATTTGGTTACACAGTTGCTGATACTATGAATAAGAACTCAATTTATATGAATGCGATACGTTGATCACTTTACTGTTGACTTACAACTCATGTGTGAATGTATAACCAGTGAACCATATGCATCTTATTGATTATAGAATTACTAACAGGAAGGTGATTTGTAACTTATATTTTCATACACATATACAATAAATTACATACATTCTCCAGTAATAGAAGTGATAAGTTAAAAATCAAACTATAATAAATGATCAAATTGTTATAATATGATGAATTGATTATTATCTGAGTGTATGTATACACATACAGTGAACCACATGAAATTCTTCGGTAATGGAGTTGATGAGTTTGAAAGCAAACCATAATATTTAATTGATATTCATATCATTGCTACATTGGTTGCTATTAGCGTGTAAACATAAATATGTCTTTTACATTCATGCTCATTAGAGGAAGGGGCCGGGAGAGAGACGGTAGAAGGGAGAAGACGGTGTTATTGAATTATATATGTACATATATATAGGAGGAAGGGGTCGGACGGGAGCCAGTAAGAGGGGAAAGACGGTATTGTTGTTATATGATATTTATACATACGTAGACGTATATATATATAGAAGGAAGGGGCCAGGCAGGAGCCGGTAGGAGGGGGAAGACAGTGTTATTGTGTTATATTTCTTTATAGAAGGAGGAAGGGGCCGAGCGAGGGCCGGTAGGAGGGGGAGACGGAGAATTTTCACACTTCACGTGTGAATTGCATATATATATGAATAATGTATAATACATATCTCATTAAATATGGCATGTGATATTGTGATATGTGGAGCGTGATAAGATTATATGATATAAAAGTAAGTTGTATAATGCATGTGTTATCTGAATGCATAAACTATATATAAGATAGTGGGGGTATGATTGGCGCGGCCGTGCATGATATATGAAATATGTTTGTGATGCATACTATGAATGCATAAGAAGAGTTTGATAATAAACTATAATTGTCGAGCTAATATTTTACTGAATTTATAGATCCTGTAACATGTGACATAGAATACGGGAAATGTCATAAGAAATCAATGATCAAAAGAGTCAGACTGTCCCCGAAGATTATGAAGCCCAATTATTTCATCATATATTATTGATTTTTTATTTCTCTTATTCATCCAGATCTGCTTTATTACTGAAAAAATCATGCTTATTATTGATTAAATTCACCATTCTTTGATTTTCTTCTATCTCTCCTTACTGAGCTGTCGAGCTCACTCTTCCACAGACTGATATGTTACAGGTTGCGTTAAGGTAGGGGCTCACTTTAAGCTGCGAGAAAACTTTGTTGGCCCAAAGGCCTATCACCCTAGTTTTGATGATGATCAACTCATGAAGTTATGATTACTAATGATCTTGTGTTTAATTAGTGACAGATTCTTTATCAAGATCTTAGTAGGTGTGGAGCTTCAACAAAGGATTTAAAGACAAGTTGGAAGCTAGCACCGGTCGATTCATGAGCCTATGCATCAAGAACACATCTAGAGATGAGCTCGGTGGATTGCATTTGGACCAAGTCAAGAAGATGAGAAGCCTTCAAGTGAAGACTTCAAGAGGATGAAGACTTGTGTCTAGGTATAAGATTTTTATTTATTTTAGTTAATATGTAAAGGATAGAATAGATTGGTGGATTGCTCAAGTCATATCACACACACACTCTTGAGATTTAATTGTCTTTTCATAAAAGAATTTTTAGTTAGAAAAGACTCTTTCTTTTTGGTAAAAAGATTTTTCATTGGACAAAATACATGTTTGGTAATTTCTTATATACATATCTTTTAACCAAAACAAGTTTAGTGCTTTATGTCAAAAACTAGATATTTCATCTTGATTGTGTAGTGGATCATATCCATACACACTATGCTTTAAAGTATATCTTGTTTTTGTATTTGATGAAAATTTAGAAAAACATGTTGTTTTAGAAAAACAGTTTTATTATGAGCCAATATTTCCAAGTTACAAAAAAATAGTCAAATCTTTAATAACATGCCTTGATTCTGTGCAAGCATGTTCCTATATCATAAAACTATTTTTTGTAGAATTTCTAAGTATTTATGGGATTTTTATTAAGCCAAAAAGACCAATCTTTAATCCCATTTTTCTGGTTCTGGCAGTTCTGATTTTTCAGAACTGACAGAGGCCGGTCGACCGGGTCGGTCGACCGGACGTGCACGACGTGCACGCCAGTGTGCACTGGAGAACGGTCGACCGGGCCGGTCGACCGCTTCAGAGAGCTTTGCTCTCGGGAATTATCGGTCGACCGGGCCGGTCGACCGACAGAGAGTTTACTCTCTTCTCCAGTTGCTCGGTCGACCGGGCCGGTCGACCGGAGGCTGCAACGGTCGGATTTTTGACCGTTGCCGGTCGACCGGACCGGTCGACCGGTAGCTCTGACAGAGCCCAACGGTCAGATTTTTCTGGCCTCTATAAAAGGGGGTTTTGTCATTGTTTTAAGCTAAGATTTTGGAGACCTTAGAGCTAGTTTTTCCCAGTCTTTCTGAAGGGTTTTTCTCCACAAAATTAGAGTCAATACTTCCAATTAAAAGGAGAGTTTTATCAAAGAGTGTAAAAGAGATTTTCTTGTGTTTTTCACCAAAGATTCTTTCCTTGCTTTCTCACACAAACACTTGAGCATCCATTGAGCTATTCATTCTATAGGAGTGTTATTGTGAGAGGATTTTAGGTGATCAAGAGTTGTGATCACCAAAGTTCATCTTTGTTCTTTGAGAAGGCGGACGGCTGTGTTCGCGGTTTGTTTCGGGTCCTAGTGAGGACTTGGTGTTGTTGGGTCCTAGTGAGGACTTGTAGCTTGAGGTGCGCCTCGACGAGCCGGTAGGCTTGTGGTGTGTAAGGAACTTGGGAGTCCGAGGGCTTGTAGGTGTTGCGGCACCAAGGAGAGATCCGGTTGGATCGTGCATAGTGGAAATCCTTCGTGTGTCGAAGGCGGGGATGTAGAGCAAGTGTGCTCGAACCTCGAAACATACCCTTGTGTTTGCGATTGCTCACTTTTGCTCTCTTTCTCACTTAGTCTCTTTTATATCTTGCATTACTTACATTGTCTTTACTTTACATGCTTGATATACCCTTGTGCTTATATTGTTATATACTTGCATGGGATTGCTTGTTAACACTAGTATTCAACCAAGAGAGCCAACGCGGCACCTCAACCCATTCAAGGGGAATCTAGAGGAGCTTGTCCAGAGCCTCGCAAGGGGAATTCGGCAACACTCTTGAGTTATACATAAGTGTTTAATTAAAAGAAATTTTAATTTGGTCAACTTAGTTTTAATTCCGCATTATTTGTTCATAAGTGACCATTAGATTAGCCATCACCTATTCACCCCCCCTCTAGGTGATCTTACAATTGGTATCAGAGCTAGTGCTCTTGATATTGGGTCTAACAACCTAAGAGTTAAAGATCCTCCTTTAAGCTAATCACAATATTTTGTACACACACACCTCACCATGGACTTCATGTCACCACCCACCTTTGATATTCTTAACATCCAAACTTGGAAGGTTAAGATGTCATTGTACCTCAAAGCCTTAGGAATTCATGTCTATCTTGCCACTACTAATAATGCATATTGTATAGATGGTAAGAATATTGAGGCTAATGCTAAAGCCCTTCATGCTCTTAAATGTACCCTAAATAATGACTATTTATCTAGGGTTTCTAACATTGAATCGGCTTTTGTAGTATGGAACACCCTCATCTCCATTGGCGAGAAAGATCTATATTATGCCGGGAGCGATTCGGATGTTGGAAGCGACATCTCCAACAAGTGCTACATGGTCCAAGGGGATAACCCCCTTGAGGTAAACACCGAATCCGATGATGAGGATGTAGACATGTCATATGATGAGCTTGCTACCTTTTGTCATCTTGTGCTTGAAAAATATGACATGATTAAGAAAGAAAATAAAAATTTGAAAAAGGAACTTGATTCATGCATGTAGAACATGACTCTTTTAGAAGTAACATTGCATGTTTAGAAGAGGATAATAAAATTTTGAAAAAGAATTTTGATGCCATGCTTAATGATAAAGATTCTTTAGAAAATAAAATGGCATGCTTAGAAAAAGAAAATGAAGATTTGAAAAATGAGAATATTTCCTTAATGTCTAAATTGAATGTTTTATGTGAAGGAAATATGATTTTGAAAAATAAGATTGATTTGGTGAAAAACAAAAAGAAGTTGTTTTGCAAGAAAATAAGTCTTTAAAAAAGAAAATTTGTTGAAAAAGAAAAGGATAATGTTTTTCAAAAGAAAAAGAAAATTGACTCTTCATCTCATCATGCTTCTCATGCACACATTGATAAAAATGAGATTAAAAATTTGAAAAATAAAATTGATAATTTGAGCTCTAATTTGAGCTCATGTGCATTCAATCATTCTAAGTTGGAATCTTTGTTTCAAAAGAAACAAGTTCCCCATGCTCATGCACATACACATCATGCTCATGCTTATGTTGCACATCACGATCACAATCACACTCATAAGCATCATGATAGGGTGTACACTTGTACACATTGTGGTCGCAAAGGCCATTTAGCAAAATATTGTTTTGATAAGAAGCATAACTTATATTTGCTATGTCTAAAGGATTTTGGGTTCCTTATAATAAAGCTAACCCCAAAGGACCCAAGAAAATATGGGTACCAAAACCCCACCTTTTGCTTGTGATGTAGGTGAGGGCTCTCACAAAACGTGAGAGGGATGGTACCTTGGTAGTGGATGCACTTGGACATGATGGACATACTTTTGGGTTGCATCGCTATCAAGGAGCTTTGGTGGATCAACCACCATGCTAGGAGCTTTGGAGTTGGTAACAATTTCTAAACTCCTATTTTATTTATGTACATGCTTTTATTTTCATAATATCATTCATAGCATGTTCATGTTTTAAGATTTTATGTGCTTCATGTGGCATTTACATGCTTAAATGTAGAATGCGTCAAAACTTGCATTTATACATATATGTATAGTGAACTACAATTGATTAATATATATTTGGACTTCATGCTCATTTGTATCCACTATATGCATGTGTATAGGCTAGTTTTGATGATTCGGTCATTTATACTTGTTATGCCTATCCTTGATCTTACCTCATGTATATGTGTGTTTAATTCAAATCTAATAAATATACATGTATACCCGTGAGTCTCTAGCTTCATGCAAATATTTGATAGACTCTTTTACAATTTTGGGATATGTATGTGTATTGTTAGATTTGTATAATTCATACATATACCATGAAGATTGTAGTTTTTTTTTAATTAAAAATGATTTTGTGTTGATTTGATAATAATGATTTCTATGTGATTTGAGCTTCAATGACAACTTTCATGAAAATACTACATTACATAACCTTTGAACACTCATCTTTTATTCAAAAATATATTTATGAGCTTTATGGACTATGAGTGCTTGGATTTTTATGTACTTAGTCTCATTCATGAAAAATATATGATTTGACATATTTGAAGGATCTTTAACTAGTTTTCAAAAACAATTTATACTAGTTATGTATTCTTCAAATAGTTTTTGAGATTGTCACATGATTCAATTTTCTTAAAATTTAATGCTTCATGATTTGAATATTAGTTTATATGTTAGTTTTTGTCAACACTAGGATTTATACTTGAACATATCATGGGCCTCAAAAGATCTATTAGTAAGTGTGCTTAAATGCTTATTTGAACCCTTGAAATGTACTTGTATTGCTTAGTTTTGATGATTCATATATATTTAAACTTATGTTCACCTTTGGATTTGATTTATGATCATGTGCCTTTTATTTCATGTATATGTGTATTTTGCCAAACCTTAAAATATACATGTATAACTCTTGAGTCTTTTGCCTTCAATGCAAATCCATTCATATAGACTCACTTGAGTTTAAGAGATATGTATGTATATTTCATGTATTGTCAAAACATACATATATCTTGACATATAGATTTTGTTTTCAATGATTTAATAAAAAAATGTGAGATGATTTTGATGTTTATGATTTCTAAGGAATATTGTACCTTATTGCCATTTTCATGATGCCATGTTTCACATAACATTAGTACACTCACTTCTTTTGAAACTATTTGGACTTTATAGATTAGAGTGTTTGAGTGTTTTGTGTTTCATTGCTATTTCATGAAAATCCTTAAATTTATTCCTTGATAGAAGGATTTCGTACTAGTTGTTAAACACTCTCATTTAACTAGTTCGAATTCTTCATGTGTTGTTAATGCTAAGCTTAATTCAAATCTTATTTTTCAAGCTTATGCATTAGATTTTAAAATGGTATCAATATTTTTTATTTAATATCAAAGAGAAAATTCAAAATTTGTTTTGATAAAATAGAATTAATGATTTTGTTTTGATGAGAAAAATTCAAAATTTTTGATTTGTATTGCCCCTCCTTGACTTCTTTATTTTGACATAAAGGGGGAGAAAATTTGTTGATTTGATTTTACTTTGAACCCTTTGTTGATGATTGACAAAAAGGGGGAGAAGTATTTGTGTTTTTGTTTTGATATATATGCATGATTTCCTTGCTTAAGGGGGAGAAGTATTTGTCCTTCTTACTTAAGGGGAATTAAGATTTGTATTTATGCATATGTGTTTTGATTTATGCAAATAGGAGTAAAAAGATTTTGATTTATGCTTGTTGCATCTCCATATTTGCATCCATATTCATGTGCTTCATGATCATATTTATTATTTATTTTGTATGCATGAGTTAAGGGGGAGCTTCTTTGAAGCTTTACTTTAATCCATGCATATATAACTTCATGAGTTTTGTCATCATCAAAAAGGGGGAGATTGTTGGCCCAAAGGCCTATCACCCTAGTTTTGATGATGATCAACTCATGAAGTTATGATTACTAATGATCTTGTGTTTAATTAGTGACAGATTCTTTATCAAGATCTTAGTAGGTGTGGAGCTTCAACAAAGGATTTAAAGACAAGTTGGAAGCTAGCACCGGTCGATTCATGAGCCTATGCATCAAGAACACATCTAGAGATGAGCTCGGTGGATTGCATTTGGACCAAGTCAAGAAGATGAGAAGCCTTCAAGTGAAGACTTCAAGAGGATGAAGACTTGTGTCTAGGTATAAGATTTTTATTTATTTTAGTTAATATGTAAAGGATAGAATAGATTGGTGGATTGCTCAAGTCATATCACACACACACTCTTGAGATTTAATTGTCTTTTCATAAAAGAATTTTTAGTTAGAAAAGACTCTTTCTTTTGGTAAAAAGATTTTTCATTGGACAAAATACATGTTTTGGTAATTTCTTATATACATATCTTTTAACCAAAACAAGTTTAGTGCTTTATGTCAAAAACTAGATATTTCATCTTGATTGTGTAGTGGATCATATCCATACACACTATGCTTTAAAGTATATCTTGTTTTTGTATTTGATGAAAATTTAGAAAAACATGTTGTTTTAGAAAAACAGTTTTTATTATGAGCCAATATTTCCAAGTTACAAAAAAATAGTCAAATCTTTAATAACATGCCTTGATTCTGTGCAAGCATGTTCCTATATCATAAAACTATTTTTGTAGAATTTCTAAGTATTTATGGGATTTTTTATTAAGCCAAAAAGACCAATCTTTAATCCCATTTTTCTGGTTCTGGCAGTTCTGATTTTTCAGAACTGACAGAGGCCGGTCGACCGGGTCGGTCGACGGACGTGCACGACGTGCACGCCAGTGTGCACTGGAGAACGGTCGACCGGGCCGGTCGACCGCTTCAGAGAGCTTTGCTCTCGGGAATTATCGGTCGACCGGGCCGGTCGACCGACAGAGAGTTTACTCTCTTCTCCAGTTGCTCGGTCGACCGGGCCGGTCGACCGGAGGCTGCAACGGTCGGATTTTTGACCGTTGCCGGTCGACCGGTAGCTCTGACAGAGCCCAACGGTCAGATTTTTCTGGCCTCTATAAAAGGGGGTTTTGTCATTGTTTTAAGCCAAGATTTTTGGAGACCTTAGAGCTAGTTTTTCCCAGTCTTTCTGAAGGGTTTTTCTCCACAAAATTAGAGTCAATACTTCCAATAAAAGGAGAGTTTTATCAAAGAGTGTAAAAGAGATTTTCTTGTGTTTTTCACCAAAGATTCTTTCCTTGCTTTCTCACACAAACACTTGAGCATCCATTGAGCTATTCATTCTATAGGAGTGTTATTGTGAGAGGATTTTAGGTGATCAAGAGTTGTGATCACCAAAGTTCATCTTTGTTCTTTGAGAAGGCGGACGGTTGTGTTCGCGGTTTGTTTCGGGTCCTAGTGAGGACTTGGTGTTGTTGGGTCCTAGTGAGGACTTGTAGCTTGAGGTGCGGCCTCGACAAGCCGGTGGGCTTGTGGTGTGTAAGGGACTTGAGAGTCCGAGGGCTTGTAGGTGTTGCGGCACCAAGGAGAGATCCGGTTGGATCGTGCATAGTGGAAATCCTTTGTGTGTCGAAGGCGGGGATGTAGAGCAAGTGTGCTCGAACCTCAAAACATACCCTTGTGTTTGCGATTGCTCACTTTTGCTCTCTTTCTCACTTAGTCTCTTTTATATCATGCATTACTTACATTGTCTTTACTTTACATGCTTGATATACCCTTGTGCTTATATTGTTATATACTTGCGTGGGATTGCTTGTTAACACTAGTATTCAACCAAGAGAGCCAACGCGGCACCTCAACCTATTCAAGGGGAATCTAGAGGAGCTTGTCCAGAGCCTCGCAAGGGGAATTCGGCAACACTCTTGAGTTATACATAAGTGTTTAATTAAAAGAAATTTTAATTTGGTCAACTTAGTTTTAATTCCGCATTATTTGTTCATAAGTGACCATTAGATTAGCCATCACCTATTCACCCCCCTCTAGGTGATCTTACAAACTTTGCTTGGAATCTATTTTTTTTGTATGCAATTTAATCGTGCTGAAATTCTTGAGTATTCGTACTTATTAGTCTATGGGTAAAATGAGAGAAAGATAGTTGATCTTGTATCAATATGTTCAGAGGTATGTTGGAAATAGTTTCATTTCAAGTTTACATCAGATATAGTTTTATTGATTGGCGATATCGAAATATGTATTTTAAAGGATGGACTATTAAGTTAATTGTGATGATCATCATAAGTTAGAATTATGCCAGTACCGCATTACTTTGTTAAAGCTGAGAGGTGTACTCTCGAGCTCACCATGTTCTGATTTTAGAATTTATATGGATAAGTAGGTGATGTAAAGCTGAAATATTATTCTGATTGCGTGGATGACTGTTGAGTTTGATTCATGTAATTGGATTGCGATAAAGCCGTTTAGGCTGATGTTGATGTATATTGTATTTGTACAAATTCCAAGAACAATGGAGGTGCTGCCGGATTTTTATTTGAAATTATAAGTGATTATGATAATCCGTTAGTCAATAAAGATGTTTATGTTAATTGAGGTTGTTAAAAACTGGGACCGTTACAGCTGGTATCAGAGCCTATAGTTTGGGACAGGATCTAGATTTGAAATAATGGATGTAGAAAGAATATTGAATGTTAGGACCAATTGTTATGAATAATGTGTATGTGTAAGTGTTTTGTATATAAGTGAATGTATTGTTTGATATGGAGGGTTCAAGGGGGGTAGGAGTTCTTATGTGAACGATTAATTTTGAAGCGCGAGATATTTGGTCACTGTCTTATATTTGGATTATGGTACCCATATGTCATAATTCGGATGTGTTCTGCTGAGGGTGTGGGCCCACAGTACGAATTGCCAGTGATATGAGACACTGGAGTAAGGAAATGATTAAAATATCAAGCGAGTCAAGATTAAGTCAGATCATAAGAATATAGTGTAGAAAGTTGATCAAGAAATAACCGATTCTCGATGGTGTGAGATTGAAAAGATAATGGATCTTTGAGGTGAATATCGAGAAAGATGTCGCATCATAAAAAGATTTTGTGATAAGTAGAGAAATGCGAAGTTTTTATATTTACTCAAGTGCAAGTTTCGAGAACAAAACTTTCATAAGGGGGTATAACTGTAACACCCCGATCATTTAAAATCCTAATTTAAAATCCTAATATTCGATTAACGTAATTAGAGAGAATTATTAAGACGATGATTGAACGTGTTTTGAGTAAAATAGAAGTTTTATTATAATTTAATTATTTTAATTTTGATTATGGGGGAATTTGAAGTGAAATAAATACTTAATAAATTCAAATATAGGTGTATTAATATTTTGGCATGTATATATGGATATAGAATATATGTGCATGTATAAATAGATACATTACATGGATGTGTTGGTATATTGTGTAAATACAAGATAATGCAAGTAATACCAAGAAAGATACTATAATAATATATTCTTAATAGTTAGTGGGAGTGGGTAGATATGCATGAGTTGATGAAGGGTTAGGATTTGCCTAGAAATTTGTGTGTATAAGTGGCATAATGAGAAGAAAGAGAGATTATGAGTGTGCATAAAATAAAATTGAGAGGGGTTTTTTGGTAAAAGGAGGAGAGAAATATCTCATTCTTCTCCTTCATTTTTCTAGGGCTGAAATGAATCTCACGTTCACCTCCCTCAAAACCCCAAAAACTCTAAATCCCTCTCTCTCAAATCCTCTCTTCCACTAACCCTCTCTCCCCCCTCTCTCCCCCCTAGGAGCAGGTGGCGCACCCCAGCAGGTGGCGCTGGGCGCGCGCGCGCCGGCCGCCAGCAGGCCGCTTGCAGGCAACGTGCGGCCAGGTGGCGGTGGGCGATGGCGACGAGGAGGGGGGCCACCGCCGGCGGTCTCGATAGGAGGGGCAACACCCTTTTAGGTTGCTCCCTACTCTCACACTCCCTTTCCCTTGGTATGTATGATTAAACCCTAAAAGAACTTTAGCCTTTTCTCCCTCATGATTTCTCTTTATGATTCATTCCTCTCTTGTTTTTCTATGGTTATGGTCGGCCAGGGCACCGGCGGTAAGCTAAAGCGCAAAGACTTTGAAGAAGAGGAAACCATGGTGAGGGAGATTCCAACTTGATCTAACCTATTTCAATTTTCTCAATTTCAGAAAAATTCTCATGATATGTAGTGATTAACTTTTGTCATATAAGGGAGTCTTCAATCTATTTTTTCCCTATATTTTCTTGTAAAATTTCTGGATAAAACCTTCATCTTGAGAAAAATAGAGAATCTTTCCAATAGGTGCATAAATCTGTTAAACAAAATAAACTCTAAAATTAGGTTCAGTTCGTTAGTGCGATTAGGTTAAATAGTATCATATTATATATCGTTGGAAAGATAATCGAGTCTATTTTCCAAGAGTTTATACCATGTCCTTATCAGATACCTATATCTTAAGTTATGGCTGAAATAATGCTTGTTGGTCGAAACTATTGTGCTACAGAACTCATTCACAGCTGATAAGTTTCTGAATTTTTAGAGCAGTTTAGTTGATTAAAACCTATCATGTAATATATCATTGAAAAGGTAGTGGAGTCTACTTTCTAATAAATCTTTTCTCGTTCTATTCCAATACGTACAATGAAAGCTATGATAAAAAAAACCATTGATTATCCAGAACGACTAAGCCATAAAAATATGTTTAAGCAACAAGTTCATGACTAATGGCCATTGCTAAATCAAACTAATTACGCTTTGTGATATACTATCTAAGAGTTATATAGAGCCACAAGACTCCACCTTTTAGTGATTTATGTCGTATTCCTTTTGGATGTATGTGATAGAGGTTTTGTCGAAACACTACGAGTCGATTGAAGGATTTTTGCTAGAGTTGAATGGTGGTTGTAGAAAGTGTGATTCTATGTTGATATAGAAATGGCCCTACAAATTCTTAATGTGTAGGGCTTGAACTTCAAGTTCATTAATTTACAAAGCTAAATTGTGTCCCTTTATATCAAAAAGAAAAATTTTGAGAACACGAAAGTCTCTCAATTAAACTAAGCTCTCTTTTTAATAAAATTTTATATACAAAGAAGATGGATTGTACCCCTAATATCTACACCTGTAATGCCTTTGTTGATACTCTAAGAAAGTCTAAGAGGAAGAAGAGCTGATAAAAGCTCATGATCTTGTAACAAAAGATTTAATTAAGCTATATCTGAAAGTTTACATTTAGCAAAATACAAGTCATGGAAGCCTCAAAAGATATCTTGATCCCGTAAGGAGGAGATAGTACATTGTAACTCTCCTATCGCTCATTTTGACTATTCATTGTTAATTAAAATAGCTCTTCTAACTTACTCCCCAAGGTACCAAATTTCTAGGGAAACTCTATTAAGTAACAAGAGCAACCATAAATACAATAAGAGTATGGTTTAATACATAACTCAAGTGTAGTCTAATTTCTTATTTGCTTGCTTTGATACCTAGTTGATAAGATAATTATTTTGGTATACCATATCATTTTGTAAATTCACATCATCTCCCAATTCGTTTGATCATCTGTACTTAAACTCCTTCTAGGCTCTTTGGACTATATTGCAGTAGTGTTATATGCATCATATGTACTAGAAAGTAAAATACTCAAGTGACTTCTATAACATCACTATTTTACCTCCTGAATATGAACTTGTGTATTTAAATTCACAAATACTGTACCTTAAAATGTAAGTATGATAGGTGAAGTTTGAAAATATAACTCCAACTGTAAGAAAACTTCTATAGTGAAATGATTCAATGGCTATTCAATGAGTGGGAAGGGCCTGAATTGTACATAGAGTAGTTGAGAAATTTGTCAAAGACTGTTAGATCAGGTTATGGGCGAGTAGCCTATGTTTATTATTCTTAAAGATATTTTACGCATAATTAATAAATTCTAGTAAGTTTCAGCTATGTCTCTTCTTATTGTCATCATTCAGTTTTATCACAAATAATTGCACAGCAAATTGATGAAGTCTTTCTATTATCTCCCACTTTGACTCCGCATACTACATTAGACTGAGTTATCCATGTCGTAAATAAATGATATAGTTTTCACAGGCAGGATGAAAAGATTTTATGATGGTTCATTTAAATGAATAATCAAGTTAGCTCATGAACGATTAAAGGCCGTAAGATACAAATTTGGGTTTAGAAGTCAAGTATTCATTTGTGAGTATGAATACAACCATTAGGAATTAAGAAAGGTAAGGCAATACTACATTCAATAGCAAGCCGCATATGAGTTAATCTTGTATATGCTAACCTAATTAAGTACCCTCGTACTCTGACTTCGAACATCTAAGTCTTTTCCCAATTTACATATGAAGAGAGGTAAATTAATTAGTGAAAGAATAAGAGGAAGATTGATGGCATAGTTAGTAAAAACTATACAAGTGTATAAGTAAAATTTAAAATCCAAGATGTGCTAACTGAAAGTGACTATGGTCAAGTGGATTAATCAACTCTACCAGTTAAATAATAGGGAATATGAAGGGTGGAGTATAGCTAACTACAAGATTTTCTAGTACAAATTATGAATATATGTATTAAAAGTGTAATTAATGGTTTAGATGAAACATTGAACGGTTGACATTGATAATACCTTGCATGTAAAATGATTGTTGCATATAAATAATACTGAAGCATGAATGTGATTAAGTGTGACATGATATATACAGTTATACATGCTCATATACATACACCTCTATTTGGATACACAGTTGTTGATACTATGATTGAGAATTCAAACTATATGAATATGATACATTGATCACTTTACTGTTGACTTACAACTCATGTATGAATGTATAACCAGTGAACCATATACATCTTATTGATTATAGAATTACTAAACAGGGAGATGAATTATAACATATATTTGCATACACATATACAATGAATTACATACATTCTCCAGTAATAGAAGTGATAAGTTGAGAATCAAACTATAATAAATGGTCAAATTGTTGTACTATGATGAATTGATTGTTATCTGAGTGTATGTCTACACACGCAGTGAACCACTTGAAATTCTTCGGTAATGGAGTTGATGAGTTGGAAAGCAAAACATAATATTTAATTGATATTCATATCATTGCTACATTAGCTGCTATTAGCGTGTAAATATAAATATATCTTTTGCATTCATGCTCATTGGAGGAATGGGCCGGGCGAGAGCTAGTAGGAGGGGGAAGACGGTGTTATTGCATTATATACGTACATATATATAGGAGGAAGGGGCCGGGCGGGAGCCGATAGGAGGGGAAAGATGGTGTTGTTGTTATATGATATTTATGCATACGCACACGTATATATAGGAGGAAGGGGCCGGGCAGGAGCAGGTAGGAGGGAAAAATGGTGTTATTGTGTTATATATCTTTACAGAAGGAGAAAAGGCGAGCAGGAGCCAATAGGAGGGGAAGACGGAGAATTTTCACATTTCATGTGTGAATTGCATATACATATGAATAATGTATAATACATATCTCATTAAATATGGCATGTGAATGTTGTGAAGTGTAATATGATATTGTGATATGTGGAGCGTGATAAGATTATATGATATACAAGTATGTTGTGTGATGCATGTGTTACCTGAATGCATAAATTATATATAAGATAGTGGGGGTATGATTGGCGCGTCCGTGCATGATATATGAAATATATATGTGATACATACTATGAATACATAAGAAGAGTTTGATAATAAGCTATAATTATCGAGCTAATATTTTACTGAATTTATAGACCCTGTAACATGTGCATAGAATACGGGAAATGTTATAAGAAATCAATGACCAAAAGAGTCAAACCGTCCCCAAAGATTAAGATGCCTAATTGTTTCATCATATGTTATTGACTTTTTATTTCTCTTATTCATTCAGATCTGCTCTATTACTCAAAAAATCATGCTTCTTATTGATTATATTCATCATTCTCTAATTTTCTTCTATCTCTCCTCACTGAGCTGTCGAGCTCACTCCCCACAGACTGATATGTTGCAGGTTGCGTTAAGGCAGGGGTCCAGTTTAAGCTGTAAGAAAACTTTGCTTGGAATCTATTTTTTTGTGTGAAATTTAATCGTGTTGAAATTCTTGCGTATTCGTGCTTATTGTTATATTGGTAAAAATGTGAGAAAGATAGTTGATCTTGTATCAATATGTTTAGAGGTGTTGGAAATAGTTTCATTTCAAGTTTACATCAGATATAGTTTTATTGATTGGTGATACCGAATATGTATTTTAAAGGATGTACAATTGAGTTAATTTTGATGATCATCATAAGTTAGAATTATGCCAGTACCGCATTATTTGTTAAAGCTGAGAGGTGTACTCTCGAGCTCACTATGTTCTGATTTTTAGAATGCTATATGGATAAGTAGGCGATGTAAAGCTAAAATATTATTCTAATTACATGGATGATTGTTGAGTTTGATTCATATAATTGGATTGAGATAAGCCGTTTAGGCTGATGTTGATGTATATTATATTTGGGACAAGTGCCAAGAATAAAGGAGGTGCTGCCGAATTTTTATTTGAAATTATAAGTGATTATGATAATTCGTTGGTCAATAAAGATGTTTATGTTAATTGAGGTTGTTAAAAACTGGGACCGTTACACACAAAACGTGAGAGGATTGGTGCCTTGGTAGTTGATGCAATCGAAATTTGACAGATACATCATTGATGCATCGCTATCAAGGAGTTTTGGTGGGAGGACCATCTTGTTTTGGAGAAATGGATCAGCTACATCATATTGGTAACCATTTTATTTTCCACTTTTAAAAATATTTTAAATGCTTATATGCTAGTGTAGTAACGTAAACTCAAATCATATATTGTTTTGTACTAAATGTTGAGTTGATTGGTTATATACTATGCATGTATTTTTGGAAAACCTTTCTTCATGTTTTCAAATCATTTTACATGTCTATTTCTTTTGGTAGATTCATGTTTTAATATGCTTTATTTTAAAACATATATTGATTTATTTGTTTATATCATATGTTCATTTGCAAATCTTATTAAAACTTGTATTATACATGTACAATTCTTGAGTTACACTTATTCTTCATGCTATACATGTTTTATGTCATATTTGATTGTATGTTGTATGTACTAATTTTGATGATTCTTGCATGATTATATAATATATCATGTTTATGTAAAAGAATTTCCTGATGGTTTTAATTTTGAGCCTTATTGGTTTTTCTTTAAGAATGTGTTATGTAAGTTCACCTAGAGGGGGGGTGAATAGGTGATGGCTAATCTAATGGTCACTTATGAACAAATAATGCGGAATTAAAACTAAGATGACCAAATAAAACTTCTTTTAATTGAACACTTATGTATAACACAAGAGTGTTGCCGAATTCCTCTTGCGAGGCTCTAGACAAACTCCTCTAGATTCCCCTTGAATGGGTTGAGGTGCCGCGTTGGCTCTCTGGTTGAATACTAGTGTTAATAACAATCCCAAGCAAGTATAACAATTATGAGCACAAGGTATATCATGCATATAAGAGATAAAGACTATAAAGTAATGCAAGATATAAGTGAGACAAAAAGAGTAAGAGAGCAAGAGTGAGCAATCGCAAACACAAAGGGTTTGTTTCGAGGTTCGAGCACACTTGCTCTACATCCCCGCCTTCGACACACGAAGGATTTCCACTATGCACGATCCAACCGGATCTCTCCTTGGTGCCGCAACACCTACAAGCCCTCGGACTCCCAAAGTCCCTTACACACCACAAGCCCACCGGCTCGTCGAGGCCGCACCTCAAGCTACAAGAGTTCGCACCCGAACCCTAAACAATCACGAGCACACTTGCCCGTCTCCTCAAAGTACAAGATGAAATCTTGGTGATCTAAACACTTGATCACCTACAAAAACTCTCACTACAACACTCTCCTATAGGATAGATACAACTATGGATGCTCAAGTGTAGTGTGAGAAATCAAGGAAAGAACTTTGATGGAAAACTCAAGAAATCACAATAAACACTCTCTTGATAAAATCCCTTTTGATAGGAAATATTGGCACTCTATTTTGTGGAGAAAACTCTGCTAAAAGTATGGAAATAACTGGACAAAAGCTCTCCTAAAATCTTAGCTTCAAACAATGATAAAACCCCCTTTTATAGAGGCCAGAAAAAAACTAGCCGTTGGGATCTGTCAGTGCTGCCGGTCGACCGGGCCGGTCGACCGCCAACGGTCAAAATCCGACCGTTGGAGCCTCCGGTCGACCGTCCCGGTCAACCGATAAAACCCGAGAGCACAGCTCTCTCCAGCGGTCGACCGTCCCGGTCGACCGGCCACTGTGCTGACAACGTGCACAAGGCTGTGCACGTCGGTCGACTCGAACGGTCGACCGACCATGGTGCGGTCGACCGGTCCGGTCGACCGACTTGGCCTGTCAGCCAGTCCTCAGTTCTGCACAGATACGGGTTTTGAAAATAGGTCTTTTCACTCAATAAAAATCCCATAAATTCACAGTAAATCTAAAAATAGTTTTAATCACAATAAAAACTATTTTTCTAAAAATATGTTTTTCTAAAACTTGTTTTTCCATAACTTCACAAAATACAAAAACAAGATATTTGAGTTCATTTAAAGCATAGTGTGTATGGATATGATCCACTACACAATCAAGATGAAATATCTATGTTTTTGATATTAAGCATAAAACTTGGTTTTGGTTGAGGGATAAGTATATGAGAACCACCAAAAAACCAAACTTGTATTTTTCCAAAATGAAAAATCTTTTCTACTTTAAAAATCTTTTATGAAAACAATTCTAACAAGAGTGTGTGTGTGTGATATCTATACTTGAGCATTCCACCACTATTCTATCCTTTACATTTTATTTAAAAACAAAAATAAAATCTTATACCTAGACACAAGTCTTGATCTTGAAGTCTTCCCTTGAAGTCTTCTCATCTTCTTGACTTGGTCCAAATACAATCCACCGAGCTCATCTCTAGATGTGTTCTTGATGCATAGGCTCGTGAATCAACCGGTGCTAGCTTCCAACTTGTCTTTAAATCCTTTGTTGAAGCTCCACACCTACTAAGATCTTGATAATGAATCTGTCACTAATTAAACACAAGATCATTAGTAATCATAACTTCATGAGTTGATCATCATCAAAACTAAGGTGATAGGCCTTTGGGCCAACAATCTCCCCCTTTTTGATGATGACAAAACTCATGAAGTTATATATGCATGGATTAAAGTAAAGCTTCAAAGAAGCTCCCCCTTAACTCATGCATCACTAGAAATAAATAGATATGACATTAAAGCACATAAATATGTATGCAAATGAATGCACAAATCTTTTTCTCAAACTTTTATCTTATTATATTATTGCTATGCATGAGTAAAAGCACAAGTATAAAAACTCAAAATCTCAAAATCTTTCTAATCTCTCTCCCTCTTAAGTAAGGAACAAATACGTCTCCCCTTAAGGAAATCATGCATATAACTCAAATACTTCTCCCCCTTTTTGTCAATCATCAACAAAGGGTTCAAAGTTCAAATCTTCAAACACATTTTCTCCCCCTTTTGTCAAAAATAAGGAAATCAAGGAGGGTAAAATCAAATCAATCAATAAGATTTATATGCGATATACATTCATGAAGAGGAAGACGCTAAGTTAACTTTCCTACACATATGCATTACATGAAGAAGGGATGACAAGCCCTAACTCACACAACACATATTATGTAATGCATAAGAGGAGATGTGAAGCTCCCCCTACACACGTGTACCATATAAAGAAGAGATGTTAAGCTCCTCAATACACAATACACTCAACATGAATCTATATGTAAGAGAGATGTTAGGCTCTCCTTGCATATAGGCAATACAAAACACATGTTCATATCAAATATTTTTTTTAAAAACAAAATCTTGATAAGCAAACATATAGTATATAATATACGTGTGTAAATCAAGCACAAAAGATCACATATATGTATGAAAAGATAATATCAATTGAAGTAGATGCATACATACATGAAAGAACAAAATATGAGTATATACAACATGAATCAAATTGATACCAATTGAAAATATCTAATGATACCAATTGAAAATTAAGCTTAAGTGTATATATCATAAAATCTTCCACATGAAGAATTCGAACTAGTTAAATGAAGGTGTTTAACAACTAGTACGGAATCCTTCAATCAAGGAATAAGTCAAAAGTTTTTCATGAAATATCAATGAGACACAAGGCACTAAAAGGCACTCTATCCATAAAGTCCATATCAAAAAGAAGTGAGTGTGCTAGTGTTATGTGGAACATGGTATCATGAAAAATAGCAATAAAACTCAATATTCCTTAAAATTTGAAATCATGAAATCCATCACAAAAATTTTATTGAAAAATTACAAATTTTTATTAAAAACAAAAATTTATATTTCAAGATATATGTATGTTTTGACAAGACATTAAGTATACATACATATCCTTAAAACACATTTGAGTCTATATATAGATTTGCATGAAAGGTAAATGACTCAAGAGGTATCCATGTATATCTTAATATTTTGGCAAGACAAACATATACATGAAAAGAAAGCACATGATCATAGCATAAATCCAAAATGGGAATACAAGTTTAAAATGTAATAATCATCAAAACTTAGGCTATACTAACACACCTAATGGGCACAAATAAGCATTCAAACCCAATCATATATAGATTTATTTGTGATCCATAATGTGTATAAGTATAAATCCAAGTGTTGACAAATACTAACATTTAAACTAATATTCAAATCATGAAGCATCAAATAAATTTTGAAAATACAAAAGAATTTATCCATATGATTTCAAATAGGATCATGTGAATCAATTTGAAGAATAGATAACTAGTTTAAATGGATTTTTGACAAACTAGTTAAAGATCCTTCAAAAATACAAAGTCAAATGTTTTCCATGAATAATACTAAATACATAAAAGTTCAAGCACTCATAGTCCATAAAGCTCAAAAATTATCTTTTATCATAAAAGATGAGTGTTCAAAGGTTATGTAAATGGTATTTTCATGAAAATAGAAAGTGAAGCATGAATCTCATGAAAATCTTATTTTTCATAAAGTATTTTGTATTTAGCAATGCTTTATGAAAATAGTCATTCAAGCTCAAAAAGATCATAAATCACATTTTGTTGTACAAATGAAAAATCATTTTTTTATTATTATTTATTTAAAATACTAATCTTCATGGTATATGTATGATTTATCCAATTCTAACAATACGCATACATATCCCAAATATGAAAAGAGTCCAATATATATTGCATGAAGACAAATGACTCAAGGGGTATACATGTATATTTATTAGATTTGAATTAAACACACATATACATGAAGTAAGATCAAAGATAGGCATAACAAGTATAAATGACCGAATCATCAAAACTAGCCTATACACATGCATATAGTGGATACAAATGAGCATGAAGTTCAAATATGTATGAGTCAATTGTAGTTCACTATACATATATGTATAAATGCAAGTTTTGACACATTCTACATTTAAGCATGTAAATGCCACATGAAGTACCAAAAAAAATTCTTAAAACATGAACATGCTATGAATGATATTATGAAAATAAAAAGCATGTACATAAATAAAATAGAAGTTTAGAAATTGTTACCAACTCCAAAACTCCAAGCATGGTGGTTGACCCACCAAAATTTCTTGATAGCAATGCATCCAAAAGTTTGTCCATCATGTCCATTGCATCCGCTATCAAGGCACCAATCCTTTCACGTTTTGTGAGAGCCCTCACCTACATCAAAATCAAAGGGTGGGGGTTTTGGTACCCATACTTTCTTGGGTCCTTTGGGGTTAGCTTTATTGTAAGGATCCCAAAATCTTTTATACTTAGCAAAATATAAATGAGGTTTCTTATCAAAATAAAATTTTGCTAAATGGCCTTTGCGGCCACAATGTGTACATACGTACACCTTAGTATGCTTATGTGTAGGAGTGTGATCATGTTGTGCAACATAAGCATGATGATGAGAGTGATGTGCATGAACATGAGGAGTTTGTTTCTTTGAAAACATTGACTCCAACTTAGTATGATTAAATGCACAAGAGTTCAAAGTTGAACTCAAATTATCCATTTTATTTTTCAAAATATTTATCTCATTTGTGGTGGCATGTAAAGCATGATGAGATATATGATCATTTTTCTTTTTCTTTTGTGAAACAAAATCTTTTTCTTTTTCAACAAATTTTCTTTTCAAAGTGATATTTTCTTGAAAAACATCTTCCTTTTGTTTTTCCACCAAATCAATCTTATTTTTCAAAATAGTGTTCCCTTCACATAAATCATTCAATTTAGCAATCAAGGAAACATTCTCATTTTTTAAATCTTTATTTTCCTTTTCTAAGCATGCAATCTTAAATCTAAAAGAATCATTATCATTAAGCATGGCATAAAAATTCTTTTTCAAAATTTTATTATCTTTTTCTAAACATGCAATGTTACTTCTAAAAGAGTCATGTTCTACATGCATGCAATCAAGTTCCTTTTTCAAATTTTTATTTTTCTTTTTAATCATGTCATATTTCTCAAGCAATAATTGGCAAAGTGTATTAAGCTCATCATATGACATATTAACATCCTCATCCTCGGATTCGGAGTTTACCTCAAGGAGGTTATCCCCTTGGACCATATAGCATACGTTGGAGATGTCGCTTCCAACGTCCGAATCGCTCCCCGCATAGTATAGGTCCTTTTCGCCAAGGGAGGTGATGATGTTCCAAGCTACAAAAGCCGATTCAACATTAGAAACCCTAGATAAATAATCATCATTTAGGGTTGACTTAATAGCATGAAGGGCTTTTGCATTAGCCTCAATGTTCTTACCATTTAAGCAATATTCTTTATTAGTTGTGGCAAGATATACACTAAGGCCAAGTCCTTTGAGGAACAAAGACATCTTAACCTTCCAAATTTGGATGTTAAGAGTGTCAAAGGTGGGTGGTGACATGAAGTCCATGGTGTGTGTACAAAATATTGTGATTAGCCTAAAGGAGGATCTTTAACTCTAGGTTGTTAGACCCAATATCAAGAGCACTTGGCTCTGATACCAATTGTAAGTTCACCTAGAGGGGGGGTGAATAGGTGATGGCTAATCTAATGGTCACTTATGAACAAATAATGCGGAATTAAAACTAAGATGACCAAATAAAACTTCTTTTAATTGAACACTTATGTATAACACAAGAGTGTTGCCGAATTCCCCTTGCGAGGCTCTGGACAAACTCCTCTAGATTCCCCTTGAATGGGTTGAGGTGCCGCGTTGGCTCTCTTGGTTGAATACTAGTGTTAATAACAATCCCAAGCAAGTATAACAATTATGAGCACAAGGTATATCATGCATATAAGAGATAAAGACTATAAAGTAATGCAAGATATAATTGAGACAAAAAGAGTAAGAGAGCAAGAGTGAGCAATCGCAAACACAAAGGGTTTGTTTCGAGGTTCGAGCACACTTGCTCTACATCCCCGCCTTCGACACACGAAGGATTTCCACTATGCACGATCCAACCGGATCTCTCCTTGGTGCCGCAACACCTACAAGCCCTCGGACTCCCAAAGTCCCTTACACACCACAAGCCCACCGGCTCGTCGAGGCCGCACCTCAAGCTACAAGAGTTCGCACCCGAACCCTAAACAACCACGAGCACACTTGCCCGTCTCCTCAAAGTACAAGATGAAATCTTGGTGATCTAAACACTTGATCACCTACAAAAACTCTCACTACAACACTCTCCTATAGGATAGATACAACTATGGATGCTCAAGTGTAGTGTGAGAAATCAAGGAAAGAACTTTGATGGAAAACTCAAGAAATCACAATAAACACTCTCTTGATAAAATCCCTTTTGATAGGAAATATTGGCACTCTATTTTGTGGAGAAAACTCTGCTAAAAGTATGGAAATAACTGGACAAAAGCTCTCCTAAAATCTTAGCTTCAAACAATGACAAAACCCCCTTTTATAGAGGCCAGAAAAAAACTAGCCGTTGGATCTGTCAGTGCTGCCGGTCGACCGGGCCGGTCGACCGCCAACGGTCAAAATCCGACCGTTGGAGCCTCCGGTCGACCGTCCCGGTCGACCGATAAAACCCGAGAGCACAGCTCTCTCCAGCGGTCGACCGTCCCGGTCGACCGGCCACTGTGCTGACAACGTGCACAAGGCTGTGCACGTCGGTCGACTCGGACGGTCGACCGACCATGGTGCGGTCGACCGGTCCGGTCGACCGACTTGGCCTGTCAGCCAGTCCTCAGTTCTGCACAGATACGGGTTTTGAAAATAGGTCTTTTCACTCAATAAAAATCCCATAAATTCACAGCAAATCTAAAAAATAGTTTTAATCACAATAAAAACTGTTTTTCTAAAAATATGTTTTTCTAAAACTTGTTTTTTCCATAACTTCACAAAATACAAAAACAAGATATTTAAGTTCATTTTAAGGCATAGTGTGTATGGATATGATCCACTACACAATCAAGATGAAATATCTATGTTTTTGATATTAAGCATAAAACTTGGTTTTGGTTGAAGGATAAGTATATGAGAACCACCAAAAAACCAAACTTGTATTTTTCCAAAATGAAAAATCTTTTCTACTTTAAAATCTTTTATGAAAACAATTCTAACAAGAGTGTGTGTGTGATATCTATACTTGAGCATTCCACCACTATTCTATCCTTTACATTTTATCTAAAAACAAAAATAAAATCTTATACCTAGACACAAGTCTTGATCTTGAAGTCTTCCCTTGAAGTCTTCTCATCTTCTTGACTTGGTCCAAATACAATCCACCGAGCTCATCTCTAGATGTGTTCTTGATGCATAGGCTCGTGAATCAACCGGTGCTAGCTTCCAACTTGTCTTTAAATCCTTTGTTGAAGCTCCACACCTACTAAGATCTTGATAATGAATCTGTCACTAATTAAACACAAGATCATTAGTAATCATAACTTCATGAGTTGATTATCATCAAAACTAAGGTGATAGGCCTTTGGGCCAACATGTTATTCACATGACTATTGTACACTCACCTTTTTATATACTCATAATTTTGAATTCATGAGCCTATAAGTGCTTTATAGATTTTAGAGTATCAATTCTTATGTAGTTATCATATTTCATGAGATATATTTGATTGATTTTATGTTTGAAGGATCTTAAAATAGTTTTCAAAACTATTTTAAACTTGTTCTTTATTCTTCACTTGGTAGTATTTTCAATATATAATTATTTTCAAAACATTATTTTTGAAAACTTCTATCCTTTTAAGGGCGGTTGGTTCGGCGATCATACCTTGTGTGCGTTAATGAGTATTTCTTTAACTTGTGTACGATTGGGTGGATGATATGAGTTATACACATGATTCTCATGTTATTTCATTTTTATATACTCATTCAAGTTTTTCTATATATGTATGCATTAAATTTCAAGTGGCACTTTCATTGACATAAATTCATATATATGATTGATTTTGCTTGTTTTACATTGATCATATATGTTTCATAGCACAAATTGATTTCATGCTAAGCTTGATTTTATTTCAAAATGTTTGTTTTTATTTCCAACAAGCTTATGCATTAGTTTTGTAATTATTTCAAAAAGGGAGAAAAGTTCTTTGACTTAAAATGATTTCATGTTTATGCTTATCTATAAGATAATATTTATATTTATCTATAAGTTGTATCTATAATATAATATTTATGTTTGTATTTTCCATCGATTTATCAAAATTTTAAGTTTTGTGTTTATCTATAGTTTTGTGACTACTTGAAAGCAAAACAAAGTAGCATAAAAAAAAAAATTGTTTTATTGATATCAAGAAGTATCAAAATTTATTTAATTGATTTCATGTGGTATCAAAATTTGTTTTATTGATTACAAGTGGTATTAAAATTTATTTTAATTGATTTTCAAAATTTATTTTGGAATGTATTGCTTATATGCAAGGGAGCTTAATATCTCCTCTATATATAAATTCATGATGAGTGTAGTATATAAAGAAGAGATTGACCTCTTTTCTTTATGTGGTACACGTGTGTAGGGGGAGCTTAACATCTGCGTTTATATATTATATATTATGCTTATGTGGGTTAGGGTTTAGTCATCTCTTTTATCATGTAATACATGTATGTTGGGAGAGTTAACAATAGTCTCTCCTTTTCAGGGATGTATATCGCACATATATTTACCTTATTTTTCTTTACCCCTTTATTGATGAATTGACAAAAAGGGTGAGAGAAATATAGAGTTTTTATATGCACGCTATATTTTTGTTTATTCATATATATATATATATATATATATATATATATATATATATATATATATATATATTTATGTTTGTTTAGTTTATGCGCTTTATTGAATATCTACATGTTTTATGCTATACATGAGTTAAGGGGGAGCTTCTATGAAGCTTATCTTTAATCCATGCATATATAACTCCATGAGTTTTGTCATCATCAAAAAGAGGGAGATTGTTAGCCCGAAGGGCCATCACTCTAGTTTTTTTGTTGATTAACTCATATAGTTATAGTACTAATGATCTTGTGTTTATTAAGTTTCAGGTATTCAATCAAGATCTTAGCCGGTGTTAGTCAGTGTTTAGCTCTAATAAAAGATTCGAAGTCAAGTTTTAAATTATCACATGCTGATTCAAGAGATTGCACTTCAAAATCACATCAAGTACTCAAAGAGGAGTCTAGCTCATGAATCAAGTTTGGATCAAGTCAAGATAGAGAAGAAGATTTACAAGCAGACTTGAGTCAAGAGTTTTTAAGTTTAAGATTTTTATTTTAAGATAAAATATAAAGAATAAATTAGTTGTGGATTGCTCAAGCTCATACATACACAAAAAATATTTAGATTATCTTTCATGTTAAACAATTTTTAGTTTAACCATTTTGGTTTTGATTTTCAAGAATACATCTTTCGGTTTTATGAATAGATTTCATCAAAATAAGTTTACATGGTTTATATGTGTATTGAATTTCATCTATATATATTGTTGCTTCATATTATTTAGATAACTTATTTTTATGAGTTTATATCATGTGTTTAAGTTTTGTTTTTATCAAAACTTATTTTAGAACTTATTGTCAAAAATAAGTATATTTCATTTACTATGTGTATTGGATCATTTCTATACACACTATACTTCAAATGTGTTTTCATATATTGTTTTTGTATTTGTACAAGTTTTGAAAAAATCAGTTTTTTATTTAGAGTTGATTTTTGAAAAATACCTGTTTTAGTTTATGTCTTAATTTCTTTACCTCAAGAATAGTTCACATGTTTGTAAAATGTGTTGATTTTAATCACGCATCTTTGTACTTCATAGTATTTCAATGAACTTATTTTTTGTAGATTTTATAGGATTTAAAATTAATTTAAAAAGATTTTTAAAAACCCTGAAAAATGTGCTCTGGGGATGCTTGCGGTTGACCGACTGGTCGACCGCAGGCTAGCTCGATCGACCGACCGATCGACCAACGTGTACATGTGCACAAGCCTAAGTATAGTCGACCGACCATCGATTGACTAGCTCAAGCCCACTCTCGGGCTTAGCTCGATAGACCGAGCGGTTGACCGACAGAGAGTTGTAACTCTTTGGGTTTGAGTGCGTTCGACTGGGCGGTCGATTGGCAACCCCATTTGTCAGAAAATTGAACATTGGTCGATTGACTGGCTGGTCGACCGATAGGCCATTCTGAGCCATAACAGCTAGTTTTTAACAGCCTTTATAAATGTGTCTTTTGGCCAGTTTGTCTACAAGGTTTTCAAGTGTTTTAAAGAGCTCTGTCACAGAGTTTCTCAACAAGTTTTAGAGTTTCACTTTCATATCAAATAGAGAGTTCATCAGGAGTGTTTCTCTTGTGTTTTTAAAGTTTTATCTTGAGTTTTTCACTTTCAAATCTATCTAATTTTTCTCATACAAGCTTGAGTTATCCATTGCCATATCCATCCTCTAGGACCCTTATTGTGAGAGTGTTTGTTTGTGATCAAGAAGTGATCATAAAGTGTCCCAACCTTTTTATTGGAGGAATTGTAGAGGTTGCGGCCTCGGCGAGCTTGCGAGTTCGCGTTGTGTGTTGTTTTTGCGGGAACAAGTGAGGGACTTGTAGGTCCGTTGAGTTCTTGAGGGAGCTCGTTGTAGGTGTTGCGGCACCGAGTGATTTTCGGGATTGATTCTAGTGAAAATCCTTCATTGCGGTGAAGGTGGGAACATAAAGCAAGTGGCTCGAACCTCGAAATAATTCTCCAGTGTTTGTGATTACTTATCTCCCTCTCTCTCAACTCACTTATGTTTACATCTTTCTTTCTTTTATTGTTTACATCTTTAATGCTTGATATTTACTTGTGCTTCATAGATGTACATGTTTGAGATTATTTGATATCTTGCATGCTCTTTTTTCTAGTCTATCTTTACATGCTTGATATTGTGTTTGTGCTTACACTTGTATTTAACTAGGAGAGCTATAGTAGCACCTCAACTCTTAGTCAAGAGAAATCTTAAAGAGAAATTTAAAGCCCTTCTCTGGGAATTCAGCTTCACTCTTTGGTTATACGTTGTGTGAAAGTTTTAGTTTGCATAATAAATTTTAATTCCGCATTATTTTGCATTTGACTTGCACATCACCTATTCACCCATTCTCTACGTGATCCAAAGGACACATATTGCGTAGCCGAGATAGGGCTTTGCTGCAAGATTTGCGGATGACTGACATCCCATATTATTTATTGTTAAACTGTTACTGTAGTACCTGACGGTACGACTTGGTTCAGTGCCAGACATCTGGGCCGTGATCCCGGGTATGTACGGGACCTACCTAAAGCATGGATAATGTCTCCAATCGATCAATTTCATAACATAAGAGTTCATTTGACACGTGTAATAGGCGTAGTATGGGATGCATCTATTACAGGTGACAATTGGTGTTCGCTGACATAATTAATAATAATAAATTGCCCATAATGTACTGTGACTGGTTGTATTTGCCTAATACATACATGTTATGATAGACACCTGGCTGTGCTTATAACCTGACATATAATTGTATAACAGACTAATTATATTACTCTGTAAATTATGTGCTGCATGTTATGCTAATACAAGGGGTATGCTCATTGATAGTACGGTGTATTATACTCTTCTTTTATTACAGTTCTACTCTTGTTATTTCTCGTTCAGTATATTTCACATTAGTAACTTAGTATGCTCACATTATATGCACGTACACCTTTCCCTTTATTTTTATACACTCATTGGGAGTTCTGACACTCTGTATTTACATATCTAGGTCTATGTATGTTATCTTACTGATCAAGTATTTGGAGAGGATCACATGCATCTTGAGGAGTCAGAGTTTTCTTACTCGATCATCCTTTTTCGGTATTTTTTGTCTCTTTTTTATTCCTATTGTTTTCATGACTCTGTAAATTGGACTCAGTACTTATTCTATTCCTTTATTTATTTGCTATCATTGTGTTAAAAATTTATATGTTATATTGTAATGATATTGATTTTATCATAGCAGATTTTTATAACTTGTTCAGATTACTTTACGCTTAGCGTGTATACGTGGGGTATTCTCCTCGCGTATATACGTCATCGACTCTCGTCGCGACTCCATTTCTATATATTTTAGGAAGCGGGACATGACACAGTTACTAGGGCTTTGCGGCCTGTCCTGCTTCAGCGCCATGGGTGTTAAACCATGGTATCGGGCATGCGCGGTAGACTTTTAAAATACATGCACTACATTGGTATGCAGTTACACAAATTATAATATTGTTTGTTATATGGGAAGACGACTGTGGTATGCGACACAGCTAAGTACCCCATTAGTTAAGTTAATAATAACCAACCTGATTAGAGACATATGCTAGGTAACACAACTCTTTGATATCAGTTGTTTATTTTACAGTGCTGTGAGTTATCTTTATTTACAGATGTATCATGTCATTAATTAGTTATCTTCTATTTACTGTTTTATACATGTTTATTATTTATCCAGTAGTTTCATATTAGTATATTGATATGTACATACTATTTAGGCACGTGCACTTTTCTCTCATTTTACATACTCATTGAGAGTTTTCTGACTCCCCTGGATTTGTGCATCCAGGTATACAATACTTTATTCTACTGATTAGGTGTTCGATGAAACTGTATGCATTGTGAGGGGCCGGAGCTTCTCTCTACTTGATTTTGGTATTTTTATTTACTTTTATTTCTATTGTTATCCTTTTGATTCTCTATACAGACTCATATATCATTCCATTCCTTTATTCTTGTTATCATGTGTGGAAAGTTAAATGTGATATTGCAATGATTGTAATTTATTATAATGAATTTTATAGCTTGTTTGGATTATTTGAGACTTAGCGCGTATACGTTAGGTATTCTTCTCAGCATAAGTGTTACCGACTCTCGTCGCATCTCCACTCTAGTATATTTTGGGAAGCTAGTCGTGACACCGACATACCCCAAAAAGCATTTTCAAGAATATAATTTATTTTTAAATATTTTATATATGTTTAAAATATGTTTTGATAACACATAGGCTATGAGATACATGTTTGAAATTGGATATAAAAATTTAGAAAAATATATATCTGTAACAATAACCATTTTGTAAAATACTGAAACCTAAAAATATATACGAAATCTTGTATTACGTGTGAGATCTTGAGCATCAATTCAATACTCTACACTTAAATATTTTCATTTCTTACATAAGTTCTACATGTCTTCAAGCAATCTTCAAGAGGGCTTCTCCAAAAATTCATTTTTGATCGTCCGAGTTTGAATCCCATCCTTGAGTGAACTTGAGAATTCAACACCTTCCTTTTGAGGAAGAATGAAATTAAATCTTCTTTAAACCTTGAAAACTTAAACATTTGAATTTGATTAGTACCAATAACTCTATTTGTTTTTTAATTATCAAAATAAGAAACTAATGATTGCAACCTTGGGCCAACAACCATGGTCTCTCTAAAAGAATATGACAGGCGTCCATGTTCACCACATCACAAGTAACAATATCTTGATAATATTTGTTAATTGAAATAGGAACATGACATAGATTCATTAGCTTGATGCAAATATCCTTCTTGACCCAACCAATGGTATAAAGATGAGGATATAGTTTCATTTCTAGCTTCAAGTAGTGCACAAGTGCTCTAAAAACAATATTCTCGTAACTCTCATTGTCTATGATGAAGTTGCACACCTCCTTTCTGACCGAACACCTTAAGAAGAAGATCTGATGTCTAGTGTCGGGGTTTTTTCGTTGCATTGCAATCTCTGAAAAACACAAATTGTTAATTCATCAATGGATGTAAGGTTGTATAGTAGTGGTGTTTGAAGAAAATTAGTTGATGGATAATATGGTGGTGGTTGCTGTGGTGGATGTGAGGGTGATGTTGGTGAAGGAAGATTAGTTGATTGATGATATGGTGGTGGTCACTGTGGTGGATGTGAAGGTGGAGGTTGTGGAGAAAGATTGATTGATGATCACATCTACTTCGGTACGTACTGTCGGTTAGACTTCGATCATCGATCTTGATGGACAATCTCTTGAATTCTTGGACTACACCCCCAAGGTCGATTTAAGAGCGCTAATCATTCCTCCAACAGTGGCCAACCTTGCGGAGAGGCCTTGTAATTCATATCGTCTCCTGCCATCGTTGGGAACTTGTCGAAGCTCTGAAACCAATTGATGCGGGATGTGAAAGCGAACGACGCCCTAGATCTCGTTCTAGCCAACGAACCCTGGAGGGGATCTTCAGGTAGGGACGTACTCGACGCCACGAGCACAACACTCGAATTCACGAGCAATTTACTCGAATCCACGAGTAAGGATGGGCAACTCGAATCCTCAAGCAATAGAGGAGATAAATTTAAAGTTTATTGATCAAAATTGAATAATTGCTAAATCTAAAGCAAAGAATATAATGGCGTTTTATAAACTTACAAAAAGAATATTACTACTTAGAAACTATAACCTATTTCTAAAAGAAAACAAAAAGAATTAAAAGGGTCCTAATCTTTTTAGGAAAACTAATTTTAATCCTAAGAAAATAAAACTTAAAGAATTCTTTTATGTTTTCTAATTAAAGAACCATTCAGAAATCCTTATCCCTTCAGTAATCCAACTGAAAGTCAATCTGAAAATCTCTTGTGTCCTACACCAGAGAGAGAGAATGAAGTCTACTTGTTTCCAAAACTACTTCAATGGAACCGATTTTTCCCTCCCTTAATAGATTGTAGTATTAATGCGATATTCTTCCGTTGAGATCAAGAAGACTACTGAACAATTATCTTGCGATGTGAATGAAACACGAAAGATTGGAAAGCTTTGCTTGGTCCCTCGAATTCTCTAATGCTCTCTAATCCAATTTATTCTCTCATAAACCTGACACGTGAACAAGAGACAGACAATTTTATGAACTACATGTGTTTGTGAAAATGCCTTTGTGAAGTAGGAATCCCCGGTTCAACCCGATCGACGTCCTCCTTACCCGCACCAAACTGTCACTCGTCACTGAGCCCTGCAACGGAGGTGGGGAGAATATTATCGTTAAGATAAAGCCTCCAAGTTTTCTCTTCATCGGAACAAGCAAGATATATGCTTTCTCACCCAGTATTCACCAAGTTTTCTCTTCACGGAGGTGGGTCGGTCACGGTGGTGGTGTGGGGTGCGTGTGCGGGGGCAGGGCATTCAATTGATGAGGCATTGAGAGACGGAGACACGGGCAAGATGGTGTCTTTTTGCCCCCCTCTTATCCTCATTCATTAATTTCCGTTGATAAATTTGAAAGGTTGAATATTGCCACACTGGTTCATGAAAAGAAATTAATAAATCATAAGCAAGAAATTATCGGACCATCACATTAAGTACCCATGCTGTCCTGTTTCCGATCTGAATTAACTGATGGATACAGTCAGTGGCACACCAATCGATTTCCGGCAGCGTTTGCTGATATTGCAGAACTTGTTTTTTGCTTACTCAACTTGGTTCGTAATTCTGAAAATGCGTGAGTTTTATATTTAAAATCAGCGAAAGATTATTAGTTATCCCTGCACACAGATTCAATCAAATTTAGCTTGTTTACCACACAGAGATTCACGACACATTTCAGGTTTGCACTGTAGCAGCTTAAAACACCAAGCCGGCAGAAGTTTCTTCTACTTCCAATGACCATGACTTGCTATATTTACATGTATCCTTCATGGGGAAAACAAAAAAAAGGCTATCAAAGGCTCAAACAGGGAGCATTACACTCTGCAAAAAGTAGCAGAAATACCACCATACACGCTTCATTCTTGAAAAATCATGGTAGGGGGGAGAAGGAAGAGAGCAGCGGAGCACCTCGGCACGACATAATCGAAACCAGATCCTTCTCCACGTACTCTTCAGGATTTCTCCCCAGCAGAGAGACAATATGGTCCATGAGCTCCTCCTCACAAGGCACCCTCAAAGGCCCACAAACCATGCTCCCAAACTCCTCTTCAGCCATCTCAAGCAGCACCCTGAAGATTGGATGGTCTAAATACTTCAGAGGAACAACAAATCTCTTCCCTCCCTTGGCGTAAACTACAAAATGCCCTTTGCTTCTCTTCTTCTCTCTCGAAGCCAGTCTTTGCCATTTCCTCAAGATCATCTCTCTCAGTCTACTGGAGGAGTTCATTCTTTTCTCTCTTGCTTGCTTCTTTTTGTTAGGAGAGTGAGTGAATGAGTGGGGGTTTATTAAACGTAAGGCTGCCAATGGGAGAGCCACAAGTCATTAAAGATGATAAGGTGATGGGCGTGAGCGTGTGGGGGGTTGGATTGAGCCTTGCGAGTCGTGTGATTTGGGTAATTCTTTTTTTTTTCTTGGACGGAAGGGATGAGGAAAAGGACATTTAGTACTAAACGTCCTTTTTGATTGAGATTTTGGAATCTATTTTTCTTTTTCCTTGAGAGAAGATTTTGGAATCTATACGAAGCAGCAGGTGAGACAGGGACCTCATCAGGCCAAGAACTGAGTACAAGCATGTGTGATAGTTACAGATTATCATGTTAGAAGAGGGAGAGAACCTTGGATAGAGCGTCCAAAAGAATGTATTCCCTGATTGCTGGGGTCCTTCTTTTTCTCTGTCGGTAAATGTTTATCACCAAAGCCTGAAAAGATCATCTCTCCCTTTGATTTGGGTACGAATTTTTCTTTTCTTTATTTCTTTTTTTTCCTTACTTTTCTTAGGGCAATTCCATCTTACTTAGGCTTTTTTCGGGCAATGTCATGAGGCCCTCACAAATTTTTGTAAAAATACTCTCATTATTGATGGCCCCACACTGCCGGATTATAAGCTCAGTGACGAGGAGTTCGAGTGTAAGCCCCGAGCAAATTGATTTTTGGTCAAAAAATCTCTTTGTACCTTTTGTCTGGGCACACCGGTGGAAGTGCTCTTTGTGGGGGAAAAGATCTAAAAGTTATTTGATAAAGTTATTAACTCATTGGATAGTTCAGAGAAGAATTGGAGCTCAGCAGCGAAGAACATGGCTAACAATAGTATGGAGTTCACGCAAAAGCATTGGCTCGGTCGACTAAGTGCACGAGGTGCACATTGTTTAGAAGAAAGGAGTTGGGTCGGTCGACCGCCCGACATGTACAACAAAGGAAACAAGCGAAGGCGGTCGACCGTCCTTAATGAAGATTTTGACTGTGCACAATTAGCGATCAATTGCCCGGTCCACCAGTCAGAGTGCAGAACTTAAGCTTGCAAAGCTAGCGGTCAACCGCTCAGTCGACCGCATGACGATTCTGGGATGTTTCCTGTCTGAATTTTGTCTTCGTTTCTGATTCATTTTCAGACCTTTTAGTTTTATTTTCTTTATAGATTCTCTGACTATATATAGAGGGGTATTGTCCACATTTATTATAACCTTAAAAGGTGAATTGTATTGAGAGTTTTAGGGTTAGTTCGTTTGTGAGATTTTTATGGCCTAGTGCATAGTTTCTCTAGTTGGATCTTCAGATCACCTTTGTAACTTTTGTAATTCTGTTGGTTGAAGAAGATCTTCTCCCTTCTGCTCGAGGACATAGGAAAGTTGTCAAATCTCACTAAATTGGTTTCTCCCTTTCTCTTTCAGTTGTTTTGTTCGTTCCATATTGTTTGGTGATTGACTTGGCATTGGAACACTAATCTTGGTGATTGGTGTGCCATTGTTGTTGCAATTACATCGGAGGGTGCAACAAGCGGTATCAGAGCTTCTTAGGTATGGCAGGGATCATGTGTCGATCCCTAGAGCATCGTGGTCTATTCGGCGGAGATCGTGGGTCGATCTCATAGCGTCTTGGTCTATCGTGGGTATAAGTCACCTAGAGGGGGGTGAATAGGTGATAAGCTAATCTAATGCAACACAATGCATAATTAAAAACTAATTATGCAAACAAAAAACTATAATGCAAACACACAACAGATAACCAAAGAGTGCAGCCGAATTTTCGGTGAAGGGCTCTGAACTATCTCCTCAAGATTCCTCTAAATTAAGATTTGAGGTGCCACTGTGACTCTCTTGGTTGAATACAAGTGTGAAAAAACAAACAACCCAAGCATATATATCAATTTAGCACATGGGAATATCAAGCATGTAAAAGATACAAACAATAATAGCATGCAAGATATAAATACAAGTGAGAGAGATAAGCAATCGCAAGCACGGAATAATTATTTCGAGGTTCAAGCACACTTGTTCTACGTTCCCGCCTTCAACACTATGAAGGATTTTCACTAGAATCGATTCTGCAAGATCACTCGGTGCCGCAACACCTACAACGAATTCACATTAGAACTCTTGGATTCACAAGTCCCTCACTTGTTCCCGCAAGAACAACACACGCGAGCACACTAGTTTGCCGAGACCGCTCCTTTATACCGAGCTCGCACAAGAACTCGTTACAACGCGAACCCATAAGTTCGCCTCCTCAAATACAAAGATGAACACTTGGTGATCTCTACACTTTGATCACCAAAAATAATTCTCACAAGTATCCTAGAGGATGAGTTTAGCAATGAAAAACTCAAGCTTGTGTGAAAAACAAGATAGATTTGTTGAGAAAAACTCAAGAAATCTCTTTTAAAAACACTCTAAAAAACTCTCCTTTTGATATGAAAGTTTTAGCTCAAAAATATGTGGAAAAAAATCCTAAGAGAGATGAGGAAAATCGGCTCTAAAACTTTTCCAAAATCTTGTAGAAAACTGGTCAAGAGAACTCAATTTTATAGGGTTCAGAAAACTAGCCGTTATGGGCCAGATTTACCTGTCAGTCGACCGGCCGATCGACCGGTCAACGGTCATATTTATGATCGTAGGGTTGCTGGTTGACCGCTCTGTCGACCGCAACCAGGTCAAAGACCTATCGGTCTACCGGTCGGTCGATCGAGGTAAGAAGCAGAGAGCACTGCTCTCTGGCCGGTCGACTGGAGCAGATCCAGAGAGTAAACTCTCTGGATCGATTGACTACCCGGTCGATCAGACCTCAAGCCAGGCTTGTGCATGTTGCCTGTGCACATTCGTTGACCGCTCGGTCGACCGCCTTCTGGCTCGGTCGATCGCCAGAAGCCTAGGCTGGGTTTAGGGATTTAAAACTTTGTCTTATACAATCTTATAAAATCTTATAAAATCCCATAAAATCATATATAATCCACAAAAATAAGTTCATTGAAATACTTTGAAGTACAAATATGTGTGATCAAAAATCAACACATATTACAAACATATTAAACTATTTTTGCAACAAAGAATTTTAGCTTTAAACCAACACCCGTTTTTTTCAAAGACCAAACTTCTAATGAAAAATACAGTTTTTTTTCAAAACTTGTTCGAATATAAAAATAAGATATTTTAAACACTTTTGAAGTTTAGTATGTATGTATATGATCCAATACACATATAAAAAATATCTATATTTTTAACAATAAGCTCTAAACAAAGTTTTGATAAATACAAAACTTAAACACATGATATAGAAACAAATAAGTTTTTCTAAATATTTGAACCAACAAGTGTATGGATGAATTCCAAAACACATATAAAAAATGTATACTTGTTTTGATGAAATTTAATCATGAAACATAAGGATGTACACTTTGAAGCTCAAAATCAAAACGACATCTTCTAAAATCAAAATTATTTTTATGAAAACACATATAAATTTTGTGTGCGTGTATATGAGCTTGAGCAATCCACAACTAATCTATCCTTTACATTTTATCTAAAAATAAAATCTTAACACTTACAAACACGACTAAAGTCTTAAAAATCTTCTGTTGAAAATCTTCTTCTCCTTCTTGACTTGGTCTAAATCTTGATCAAAAAGTTAGACTCATCTTAAGTTCTGGAAGCGATCTTGAAGCGCGAGCTCTTGAATCAATACAAGATCATTTATTGAAGCTAAACACTGACTAAGATTTTGATAGAAAATCTGAAACTTATAAATACAAGATCATTAATAATATAACTACATGAGTTAATCATCATCAAAACTAGAGTGTGAGGCCTTTGAGACAACAATCTCCCCTTTTTGATGATGACAAAACTCATATAGTTATATATGCATGTATTAAAGTTAAGCTTCATAGAAGCTCCCCCATAGTATAAAACAAATAGATATTCAATAAAAACTCATAAACAAATAAGCATATATGCATAAACAACAATATAGAGCATGCATATATAAACTCTAAATTCTTCTCCTCCTTTTGTCAATTCATCAACAAAGGGGTGAAGTTAAATAAGCAATAAAGATGTATATGCAATTTACATTCATGAAGAGGAGAGATGTTAAGTTAGCTCCCCCTGTATACATGCATTACATGGAGAAGGGATGATAACTAGGCCCTAATCCACATAAGCATATATGTAATATATAGACAGAGATGTTAATCTCCCCCTACACACGTGTACCACATAAAGAAGAGAAGCAAAACTCCTTAATATGTAAAATACACTCAACATGAATCTATATATAGAGGAGATATTAAGCTCCCATGCATATAAGCAATATATATCAAACAAAATTTGAAATTTTTTGATAATACTTAAAATAAAAGTTTAAAATTTCTTAAAGTCAACAAAATGGATTCTGATACCAATTGAAATCAAATAGTAGTTGACAAAAAAAATGTTGGTACCACTTGTAGATAAATAAAATTATTAAGATACCAATAGTAGATTTTGATACCAATTGAATGTGAAACATAAAGTACATCTTGATACCAAAAATAATCAATTGAAATCAATGCATAAGCTTATAAAGATACCAATTAATATTTAGAATTAAATCAAGTTTAGCATATAATAATTTGTGCTATGAAGAGTTAACATTTTTAATCTTAGCACAACAAATCATATATATATATGTATGAAAATACTACTTAAAATTTGAAGCATACATATATAATAAAATAAATATGAGTATACAAAAAAATAAATTTTCTTTAAAATAATGTATACCTCATAACTACCTCTCTTTTATGCGCATGTTTGAATAGATTTTCAATAAGGGTATACAAGGTATGGTCGCCCATCCAAACGCCCTTTGGAAGGTAAAGGTTTTCAAAAATATGATTTGAAAATATTTTAACATATTTGAAAACTTTACCAATTAAAGATACGAAACTAGTTTTATGATAATTTTGAAAACTAGTATGAAATCCTTCAAGTAAGGAATAAAACAAATATATATTTCATAAAATTTAAAAATTATACGAGAATCGACAATCAAAAAAATCTATGAAGCACATATAGACTCATGAATTAAAACCATGAGTATACAAAGATATATGAAGTGTACAAAAGTCATGTAAGAACCATATACATGAAAATAAGGCAATTAAGCTTAATAAATGAATTTTTTTATAAACATAAATATCATCAAAACTAAAATTTTCATCAAAATTAAACAGGCTTCAAGGTATATGTATGTTTTGTTAAAATTAAAGTATACAACATATCCCAATCATAAATGAGTCCATAATATAATTTTACATGAAGGCAAGTGACTCAAAGATATACATGTATATCTATTAGTTTTAGACAAAAATAACATATACATGAAGCTAAACATGTACAAAAATAGGAAAAATAAGTATAAATATAAGAATCATCAAAAGTAGATTATACAAGTACATGTAATAAGTACAAATGAGTAATGAAGTACAAACACATAATAATTAAGTGTAGCTCACTACCTGCACAAGTATAAACAGACGTTTTAATAAAAACTATATCTAAACACGTAATCATCACATGAAGCATTAAACAAACATGACTATTAGGCTAAATACACGTGTTTTAGAACTAGTATATACATAGTAATTAAACCATAGTGAGAACACAAAAATATGAATCCGTATGAACATGGTTGTATCTCAAAGTCTATCTATGTATATCAAATGTCTAATAATATTGCATTTATCATAATGAGCATTAAAACCAAAACATGCTAAAAAATTATCAATGTAAAAGCATACAACAACAACAACAACAAAGCCATTTGTGCTAAGTATTTGGGGTAGGCTACATGAACCAAAAGAGAATTACACCGGATCGGGCACATGGATCAGCTTTCTCCACTCATTCCTATCGAGCAATCTGCCTTCACTAAGACCTTTAGCCTCTATATCTTGTCGTATTACCTCCATTCATGCTTTCTTCGGTCTCCCCTGCGCTCGTCTTCACTAAGACTTTAGCTTCTATATCTTGTCATATTACCTCCATCAATGTTTTCTTCGGTTTCCCCTGCGCTCTTTCCATGTAAAAGTATGTAAAAATAGGAGTTTAGAGATAGTTGCCAAACCATATGAACTATTCTCTAAGTCTCCAAAATATGGAGGTCCTCCCACCAAACATGCTTAATAGTGATGCATCAATTTGGTATGTCCATCTAGCTCATGAATCCACCACTAAGGCACCAACTCTCTCACATTTTGTGAGCGCCCACACCTACATCATACACAAGAGGTGATAATTTTGGTACCCATTTCTTTTTGGGTCCACAGGGGTTAGAAACAAATGGAACCCAAACATTATTATTTGAAAATTTTAAAATATTTATCTTATCAAAATAAAATTCTGCAAGATGGCCTTTGCGGCCACAATGTAAACATTTGTCCACTCTAGCATACATATGTGTGGTGTGAGTGTAGGCATGGTGTACATGAGATGTATACCGTGTAGGATGTGCATACATGTGTGGAACTTGTTTCTTGCAAAACATATATTCCAATCTATTATGATTAAATGCACATTGGCTCAAAGTTGAGCCCAAACAATCAATGTTCTTCTTCAAAATACATACAACATTTTCAATTTTAGAAAAAGAGACATGAGAAACACAATTCTTTTTCTTTTTAAATGAAAATCTTTTTTTTTCAATTAAAACAGATTTCTTTTTCAAAGACTTATTTTCATTTAAAACAATTTCCTTTTCCTTTTCCACCAAAATAACTTGTTTTTTTTAAAAATTTATTTTCTTTTGAAATAATACTCAATTTTGAAGAATCATTTTTATTTAACGAAGAATTATTTTCTTTCTTCAACTTTTCATTTTCAATTTTTAACAAATCATATTTCTTAAGAAGTTTTTGACAAAAAGATGCAAGCTTATCATAAGATATGTCAATATCTTCTTCTAGTTCAGATTCAGAATTTACCTCAAGGGGGTCATCCCCTTGGACCATGTAGCACATGTTGAAAGTAGCACTTTCATTATCCGAGTGACTCCCCATATAGTATTACTTTTATTCACCAAGGGAGATAAGGGTGTTCCATACTATAAAAGCCTAATCAAGGTTTGAAACTCTAAATAAATATTCATCATTTAGGGTAGATTTTAAAGCATGGATGACTTTTACATTAGCCTCAAGATATTTACCATTTAAAAAGTAAGAATCTTTAATAGTGACAAGATAGACATGAATATTAAGGGCTTTCAGGTACATGGACATCTTAGCTTTCTAATTTTGAAGGTTAAGAATGTCAAACAAAGGAGGTGACATAAAATTCAATAAGTGTGTACAAATATTTTGATTAGTTAAAATGAAGATCTTTAACTCAAGGTTGTTAGACCCAAATCAAGAGTATCAAGTTTTGAATACTAATTATAAGTCGCCTAGAGAGGGGGTGAATAGGTGTCAAGCTAATCTAATGCAATACAATACGGAATTAAAAACTAATTATACAAACTAAAAACTATAATGCAAACACACAACGTATAATCAAAGAGTATAGCCGAATTCCCGGTGAAGGGCTCTGGACTATCTTCTCAAGATTCTCTAGATTAAGAGTTGAGGTGCCACCATAGCTCTCTTGATTGCATACAAGTATGAGCAAACAAACAACCCAAGAATATATATCAATTTAGTACAAGTGAATATCAAGCATGTAAAAGATACAAACAATAATGGCATGCACGATATAAATACAAGTGAGATAGAGATGAGCAATCACTAATACGGGAGAATTATTTTGAGGTTCGAGCGCACTTGCTCTACGTCCCCGTCTTCAACACTATGAAGGATTTTCACTAGAATTGATCCCGCAAGATCACTCGGTGTCGCAACACCAACAACGAGTTCACACTAAAACTCTTAGACTCTCAAGTCTCTCACTTGTTCCACAAGAACAACACATACAAGCACACTAGCTTGCCGAGACTGTACCTCTACACAGAGCTCCCACAAGAACTCGTCACAACACGAACCCACAAGTTCGTCTCTTCAAATACAAAGATGAACACTTGGTGATCTCTACACTTTGATCATCAAAAATAACTCTCACAATAAGTATCCTAGAGGATGAGTTTAGCAATGAAAAGCTCAAGCTTGTGTCAGAAAACAAGATAGATTTGAGGAGAAAAACTCAAGAAATCTCTTTTGAAAACACTTTTAAAAACTTTCCTTTTGATATCAAAGTTTTAGCTTAAAAATATATAAAGAAAAACCCTAAGAGAGATGAAAAAAATTGGCTCTAAAACTTCTCGAAGTTCTTGAACAAAACTGGCCAAGAGAACCCTATTTTATAGGGTTCAGAAAACTAGCCGTTATGGGCCAGATTTACCTGTCAGTCGACCAGCCGTTCGACCAGCCAATGATCATGTTTATGACCGTTGGGGTGCCAGTCAACCGCACCCAGGTCAAAGACCTATCGATTAACCGGTCGATCGACCAAGGCAAGAACCAGATAACAATGTTCTCTGGCTGGTCAACCGCTCGGTCGATCGGCGCCAGATCCGGAGAGTAAACTCTCTGGATCGGTTGACCGTCTGGTCGATCAGCTCTCAAGCCAGGCTTGTGCACGTTGCCTGTGCACATCGGTCGACCGCCAAAAGCCTAGGTCTGGATTTTAGGGATTTAAAACTTGATATTATAAAATCCTATAAAATCTCATAAAATCACATAAAATCCACAAAAATAAGTTCATTAAAATACTTTGAAGTAAAAATATGTGTGATCAAAAATCAACACATTTTACAAACATATTGAACTATTTTTGCGATAAAGAATTTATGCTTTAAACCAACACCCGTATTTTTCAAAGGCCAAACTTCTGATGAAAAATACAATTTTTTAAAACTTCTTCAAATACAAAAATAAAATATTTTAAACACTTTTGAAGCTTAGTGTATATGAATATGATCAACTACACATATAAGATGAAATTCTATGTTTTTGACAATAAGCTCTAAACAAAGTTTTGATAAATATAAAACTTAAACACATGATATAAAAACATCAAATAAGTTTTTTTAAGCATTTAAACCAACAATGTGTATGGATGAATTTAAAAATACATATAAAATATGTAAACTTGTTGATGAAATCTAATCATGAAACATAAGGATGTATACTTTGAAGCTCAAATCAAAACGGTATTTTCTAAAATCAAAATTATTCTTATGAAAATACATATAAATTTTGTGTGTGTGTATATGAGTTTGAACAATTCACAGCCAATCTATCCTTTATAATTTATCTAAAAATAAAATCTTAACACTTACAAACACGACTCAAGTCTTAAAAATCTTCTCTTGAAAATCTTCTTCTCCTTCTTAACTTGATCCAAACCATGATCTAAAGAGCTAGACTCATCTTGAGTACTTGATGCGATCTTGAATAACGAGCTCTTGAATCAACACGTATTAGCTTCAAAACTTGACTTTGAATCTTTTATTGAAGCTAAACGCCGATTAAGATCTTGAAAGAAAATCTGAAACTTATAAACACATGATCATTAGTATTATAACTACATGAGTTAATCATCATCAAAACTAGAGTGAAGGGCCTTTGCGCCAACAGTGGGATTGTGTGTCGATCTCAAAACAACGTTGGATTGTTCGTTGGGATAGGATTTGGTGGAGTAGATCATTCCGAAACTCATCTAGGGTTTAATTTTGAGGTAAATATTCGATCTTTATCTAATTAGGATCTATTTCTATTTATTTTTCCGCATTGTGTTTGGCATTTTCTAGAGAAGATATGACTGGGATAAATCAGTCCACGGTGAAGACCGTGAGCGTCCACCAGTTAAAGATTGATGTGGTGAATGTTATAAACAATTGGAAGGGCAAGGGAGACAGTGAAAAGTTCAAAATTGGTAATCGTGAATTGAGAAGAATCGGTGTACTTTCTGCAAGGAAGAAGGACATTGGAAGAATGATTGCCCAAGGCTCAAGAAGGAGAAGAGACAGAAATCAGAGGCAAACTTCACACAGGCGGATGATGGTATTGATTCTGACTCATCCGTATTTTCTCTTTATTACTCCTACTGTTTACTATTCAGAGAAATCTGAGTAGATTTTAGATACGGGTACTACCTATCACGTTTGTCCCAAGCGGGATTGTTTACTAGTTTTGAAAAATTAGATGGAGGTTTGGTGTCACTCGAAGATAGATACACATGCCAGATTAAAGAGATATGTACAGTTTGCATCAAGTTATTTGATGGGATAAGAGCTGAAAGATGTGAGATACATTCCTCAGTTGACGAAGAACCTTATCTTAGTTGGAGCTTTGGAGGCGCAAGGCCAGAAAGGGACCCTTGGATATGGTTTTCTTAATATGTTTAGTGGCTCATTGGTGGTTCTAATGGGCTTTTGATGCAACAACTTGTACTACATGAAAGGTAGGCCAGTTACTGAAAATTTGGCTGTTTTAGAGTAGTTGGATAGCGATTCTACCTGGTTATGATAGATGAGACTCAGATATGTTGGTTTGGATTCTTTTCTAGCATTGGCAAAAAAATGAGTATTGGAAGGTGTGTTGACCTGCAACTTAGAATTTGGTGAACGTTGTATTCTGGGCAAGAAAATGAAAGTGAAATTTGGCACCACACTTTACCGCTCAAAAGGTCTTCTTGATTGTGTTCACATTGATGTTTGGGGTCCTACCAAGACATCATCGCTTAGAGGCCTTCAGTACTGTCTCTTTTGTTAATAATTCATCTAAGCGTTATTGGGTATACCTAATGAGATAAAAGTTTGAAGTTCTAGATTTGTTCGTGAAGCGAAAAAATTTGATGGAGAAACAGACAAATATGAAAAGATCGAGGTGCTCCAATTTGATCATGTTGGGGAGTGCGAAGATCGATTTCTGTGATTTGGGCAGAACAATGATATGGTATTCACTTCACAGCTGACAAACATGGGGTGGCTAAAGAGATGAACTATTCCTTACTGGAGAAGGTTCAGTATTTATTGTCTAATATATCATTAGACTAATCATTTTGAGTTGAGACGTTGGTGTATGCTAGCCATCTCATGAATTGTTTGTCGTCAACTGTAATAGGAGGTAACACTCCATTGGATATCTGGTCGGGTGGAGCTACTCAAGACTATGATTTGTTGTGGGTATTTAAATGTCTACCCTACTTCAGTGTCAAAGATGACAAGTTAAATCCGAGAATTTATGTTTTAGGAGTCAAAAGAAACTTGAAAGGCTACAAGTTATGGGATTTAGAAATAAGAAAATTGTGTTGAGCAGGTATGACACATTCGATGATGCTTCATTGTTGATGTCTACCGTCTCCCAGGAGGTGGAGAAGATGAAGACTAAAGATGTATCATAGAGGGTGGAGGTTGATGCTACTCCACCATCTCCAGTTGGTTCAGTGTTAGTTGAGCTTTCAGCAGATGTGACACCGGTGGAAATCGTGTAGTCATGTTAGATGCTGAACATGTTGATTTGATTGCTGTGAAAGGAACAAAGTTAGATCCAGGAAAGTGGATGAAAAAGCGTGAATGTCAAGTTGGTGGGTTAGATTAGCCTAAATTGAAGACTACTGTTCTTCATGGCAATCGAAATGAAGAAGTTCCTATGACTCAGCCGGTTGGATTCGTTGTTGAAAATTAATTTTTGTTGGTTGAGCTCGGTGAAGTCCGTTTGGATGAATCACATATGGCTTGATCACTTGGGCAGAGGGTACGTAGGCAGTCGTAATGACATAGTTGGTTGGATGAGTCAAAATTGGTTGATTCGTTGTGTTTGACTCAAATTTGAGAAATCTTGACCGACGTGGAGAATTGAGAGGGAGAAAATATAAAACTTATCTGATAGAGTTTTTTAACTTATTGAATATTTCAGAAAAGATTTGGAGCTCAATGGCAAAGGACATGGCTAACAACAACATAGAGTGCACGTAGAGGCATCGAGTCGGTCGACTGCCTGTCAACCGACGCGCACGAGGTGAACATTGTTTAGAAGAAAGGACTTGGCTCGGTCAGTGGACTACCCGGTTGAATGATATGCACAGCAGAGGAGACAAGAGAAGGCAGTCGACCTTCCAGGATAAAGATTTTGACTCTGCACAACTAGCGGTCGACTATCCGGTTGACCTATCAGAGTGCAAAATTTGAGCCTGCACAGCTAGCGGTCGACCGCTCGATTGATTACATGACAGTTCTGGGCTGTTTCCTATTTTGGATTTTGACCACCTTTCTGATTCGATTTCTAATCTTTTGGTTTTATTTTCTTCGTGGATTCTTTGGTTATATATAAAGGGGTATTGCTGTTATTGATTGTAACCTTGAGAGATAAATTGTATTGAATGTTCTAGGGTTAATTTGTTTGTGAGATTTCTACAGCCCAGTGCGTAGTTTCTCTAGTTGGATTTTTGAATCACCTTTGTAATCCTTATAACTCCGTTAGTTGAATAAGATCTTCTCCCTTTTGCCCTGAGGACGTAGTTAAGTTGCCGAACCTCATTAAATTGGTTGTTCTCGTTTTCTCTTTTGGTTGTTTTGTTTGTGTCATATTATTTGATGATTGACTTGGCGTTGGAACGCTGATCTTGGCAATTGGCGTGCCATTGTTGCTAGAATTACTCCAGGGGGCGCAAGACTCTTATATTGAGTTTGAGCTTTAGGTTTTGTCAATAGAGTTTATTTTGTATTTGCTGTTGTTTCTATTTTATTACTGCGGTCGACAAATTTGATTCTAAAACAAAAATTGGCCACTCAATTGACGTATCTATTATATCTTGAAAATTGAATTTAAATGTGGGTTTGTTTTTGTGGTGAAAAAAATCTCACCAGCTTGCGGGGGATGAATTTCCTCCATAAACGACTGGACGCTCCCAATCAGACCTGTCAAAAATATAGAGAAGAGGCACCTTATTGACCTAAAACCCTCAGGCGTGAGAATCAGTAGTTGGAAAGGAATGGGGGATCTACAAAAGGAAACTGCCTGTGTGGTGAAGGGTGGATCATGCAGAGAAAAATTACATGTGTGTAATAAAGGACTATCACCTGAAAACTGCTAGTGTAGCAGGGTTTGTGTGTGCTCTGAGAGTTAGGGAAGCGACCTCCTTCTCTTTTGAAAATAATACTTGACATAGATGCTGGCGTGGAGGCGAAATTGATGGACTGTTGTCACTGAACGATCTGCACATGCTACGATTTGTTGTAAGACTATGATCATCGGCGCTGGTTGGTTGGGTTTGCATGCAGAAAAATCTGTCACTGTCCATAACTGCCCGCTGATGGGGCGTTACACGTTACGAACATGGGGGAGTATGGAGCTGCATAACTGTCGACGGAGATCAATGATAATTTGTTATTAGAGCTTCATGTTCGGAGCTGAAACCTTCGAAATGGAGAGTGTCTCAGAGCGGAGAAGACCCTAAAGAGGTGAGGACTTCAGAGTGGTAAAGGCCTTAAAGTGGCAGAATACGGTTCCAGATCGGAAATGTCTTCAGGGTAGAGGGCAGTTCTGGGAAGGCCGGATGTAGCGGAGGTTTCGGGATAGACTCTGGAGTTGTGAATATCTCGGGGGAATCCCTCGGTAGTTTGGACATGTGTTATCATCCTGATATAGCTCAAATTTTGACCACTAAAGTTTCATTGCGAGAATTTCTCACAGTCTAATGGTCGAGTCATTAAATTTTGTTGTCTATTTCACAACTCCTTAACTAACTCTATTGTTTCCTTTTCCTGGTGCATTTAAAAAAAAAAAAAAAAAATAGTATGATGTTCAGAGTTACGATCAAAATTAAGGTATTTTATATATCTTTATTGAGATACTATTCTCCCTAAAAACAAAAAAGGTGCTTCAGATTATAAGAGAACATATATTGTTAGCAAGTGTCTCTTTTTATTGTTTTATTTAAATATAGATTGTGGCCTATTCAAGTAAAATTTGAACCCCAAAACCTCTTGTCTATGATAAAAAAAGTTACACCGCTGTGCTACAATGATACTTAGCAAGTGTCCCGCGTACGTAAAAACTTGTGATCACCTATTCTTTTTTGTTCTTTTTTTTCCTTCTTCTTGCGTGAGATAGCAGGCTTACATGAAAAAAAAAAAAAGAAGAAGAAGAGAAATAAGAAAGACTACAGAGGAGAGGGAGGTATACTAAAAAATTAAAATAAAAAAAACTTATAGTTGGAAAAAGAAGCATTATTGGGCTAAAAAAGCTCCTAACAGAGGGTGAAAAAATTCTTCCACTTCAAATAAGAGAATTGTTGTCTAAAAATTTGATTCATTTTCTTGTGTTGACATGAATTACAATGACTCTTTCTTGAACCACTAGTGAGTGGCCTTCGTGCGCCATGCCATTAACTAAGCTTGCTGTATAACAGAATTCGCAGTATTCTATCTTTGCATTCTCAATTTGGTCTAGGCCTAACACATCTAACTTTCAGAGACAGGTAGAAGGGCACTTCAAAGCTGGAGTCGTACTGAAGACACGAGCGTCCAACACACATATTATACACGATACTTCTATTTTGTACATACTTTTTAGGATTCATCATATGTTTGCGTGTCATGTCATGTTGTGCCAGTGTCAACAGTATCCATTTCCTTGCAACATATCTTGGAGACCATATATCAGATTTACCTGTGAGATTTGCTAATCTAAATACATGCATCAAAACCATTAAATTGGGAGGCTTCTCAACCCTTTGTCGTGCAATTTGGGATTTTGTGTCTTGGATTGGACCGAGGGCAGTGCAGACAGAACGTCTCACATGTCCTTCAATTTTTAACTTTTAATAGAAGTCTGTGGTTAGCAGAAAAAGCAAAAGTTTGCTTGGCCTGTGCCATGAAAGGGGAGTGTTTACTGTATGTTATGGCCTGTGGTCTCGGACTTGTGTAGATTTTCTGTTAGCAGGTCAGAACTTGGTGGACTTGGTATTTGTCTCTGCTTGTGTGATTTAGATTCCTTTAGACTTGTTGTGTTCGTGCTTTGTCTCTTCTGTCAATACTAACAAGTTACTTTGAACTATCTTTTGTTAACTGCATCAGAAAAGATTTTTACCGTTGGGTTGCAGTAACAGTAGCTTTAGCAAATTAAACTTGAATTCTTTAATGTACTGGCTAATCACCAGAGTGGAAAGATATCCAATTCTTAAGTGTTCACTGAAACAAAGAAAGAAAGAAAATTTGGAAAGTTTTTATGTGATTCCAGCCAGTGGCGTACGCAGAATTTTCACTAAGTGGGGGCGAAAACATTTTGAACTAAAATTGAAAATTTATAAAAATCAAACAACATATTCTAAGTTTTGATATTACAAAAAAAATAGAGGGGCTCCCATTCAAGACAACATATCTCACTCTAAATTATAATGCTCCCCTTCGAGGAGCCATATTCTGAAATCGTTGAATGATTGATTCATTGTCAATGTTGTCAAATATGTCTTTTTCAATATATGTCACCAAACAATCATTCATCAACTCATCACCCATTCTATTACGCAGTGAATTCTTAATAAACTTCATTGCAGAGAGGTTGTGAGCGTTCTCAATCCCCAGAGGAGAGACTGAGAATCTGTCATTAGGAGAAACTAGAGGGTTTTTTTTTTTTGGAGATCAGGAGAAATGATTCAAGTTGGATTTTTTGCTTAGTTAACCCAACTCCAGTGGGGGTGACCGCATACGCTCGCCCCCACCTGCGTCCGCCACTGATTCCAGCTAGAATCTAGGATTAGCATGATGGAGGTATTCATGTAGAGTCCACTGAACCTATTTAAATATTTTCTAGCATGAGAACATATGTTCAGTTTAAGCTGCCCACACTTGCCTCACGATAATTTCCTTGAATATAGGATTGTGGATTCTTTATTTGAGAAGAAAACATCTCTCTTTTAACATATTAGCCCCTATAAAATTGTGTAGTTACAAAAAACAGTATTCTTGTGTAATTTAAATTTCAAATTTAACTAGTATTTAACCTAAAGATATAATTCAGTAGTTTAGATTATTTCTATTAATAGGGCCCACAACTCAATAAAGAAACAACTAATGCATTTATCTTTTTCTTAAAAGAAGAAACAAAGACCTGCATGTATATTCATATGTAGCCGACTAAAAAAAAAAAAAGGAGAAAGAGTTCTACGGATGAGTTAAAAAGAAAAAAGAAAAAGAAAAAGAAAAAAAAGAAACAAAGAAGACGGCCAGCGCGGGGGGGATGAGATATTGCTTGTGTTCTTATCAGAAAAAGGAGAGGAAGATTTGAAGAGGGAACAAGGCAAATTCAGTTAGAAACTGAATAGTGCACAGTACAACAGAGATGGGCTTTCAAGGTGGTTTAAAAGGAACGACGACGGGTCAAAAATCGCCGTATATCCGGCAATATTAATATTTAACGGTAGTTTTAGCCTGCCGTCAAACAAAAAATTGTTGGCCCAAAGGCCCGTCACTCTAGTTTTGATGACGATTAACTCATGTAGTTATAGTACTAATGATTTTGTGTTTGTATAGTTTCAGTTGTTCACCAAGATCGTAGTAGGTGCTTAACTTCAATAAAGGAGTTTGGGAGCTAACACATGTAGATTCAAGAGCTCGAGCGTCAAGATTGCATCTACCACTCGAATAGAGTCAAGCTCTTTGGATCGTGTTTGGATCGAGTTGGCTTGAAGAAGGAGTTCTATAAGAAGACTTTGGTTTGTATTTAGTTTAGTTGTGTTTAAATCTTGTATAAAGATAGACTAGTGTTGATATCCTCAAGTTCACATACACACACAAGTTCAATATGTTTAATTTTCGTTTAACGGTTTTGGATTTCGAATATGCATATATATGATTTTCATGAATAGATAGAATCAAAACAAAGTTTACACGGTTTAATGGACATTGGATTTCATCTATATACATATGTGCTTCATATATTTAGAAAAACTTAATTTGATGTTCTTATTCACGTGTTTAGAGTTTTCTAATTAACAAAACATATTTTGGATTTTATGTCAAAACCATAAATATATTATTTACATGTGTATTGGATTCTATCCATACACAATATGCTTCAAAAGTATTTCAATATCATGTTTTTATATTTATAAAAGCTTGAGAAAAATCAGATTTCCATTTCAAAGTTTGATTTTCAGAAAAATACTGATTTTATGTTTAAGCTTAATTTCTATATCACAAAAATAGTTCAAATGGTTTATAATATGTATTGATTTTTGATCACATATGTTTATTCTTCAAATATTTATAAGAACCTATTTTTGTGAAATTTATGGGATTTTATTGGAGTTAAAATGCTAAGTTTAAGTCTCTTAATTTCTGCCAGAACATGCTGGCGGACCGGACCAGAGGTTGGTCGACCGGACGGTCGATCGATGTGAACAGAGACGTTCACAAGGACCAGCCTAGAAGGTCGGTCAACCAGGCAGTCGACCGACTGTAACTACCCAGCTCTCGGGTAGTGCTGGCCGACCGACAAGCTTGGCCCGGCTGACCGGGAGGCCGACCGGAGTGCCAACGGTCAGAAATATGACCGTTGGACGGTCGACCGGCCTGTCGACCGGAAGGTCAAAAATGATCTTTTCTGCTACCAACGACTAGTTTTCTCCTAACCCTATATAAAGGGATTTTGGGGGCTGTTTTGAATAAGATTTGAGAATAGAATTTTAACTAGTTTTCTAATGCCATCTTGCCCATTTTCTAAAGATTTTCAAAAGAGATTTTGTGCTTCAAATATCTATCTTTTATTTTATTTTCAAAGGATTGAAAAAAATCAAAGAAAAAGAAGTCTTTGAGAAATTGGTTTTAATCTTTATTTTTATTTCTATATTTTTGCTAAGTATTTTTCTTTGTGATTTTGTTTTCCAAACACCTTATTTTCTCACACTTGAGTTATCATATCTAATCCTATATATAGGATCTTGTTTATGTGAGGAAAATTATTTGTGGTCTATTGTGATGACCAAGCGTTGTAATCTCTTATTTATTTGCTTTGGCTTTGTGCCTATCCCTCTTGTGCAGAGGTGATTGAGTTTTTGCTTTGGATTTGTGGCTTTATCCCTCTTGTGTAGAGGTGACTGTGTTTTGCCTTAGTGTCTTATCCCTCTTGTGTAGAGGTGATTGTAGTTTAGCTTTGTGCCCATCCCTCTTGTGTAGAGGTGATTGAGTTTTGGCTTTGTGCCTTGCCTCTTGAGTAGAGGTGGTTGTATTGGAGAGAGGAGTTGTATACTCTAAGTTTGTAATTGAAAATTCCTCGGTAAAGGTTCCCTTTGTGGACGTAGTGAAAATCCTTCTGTGTGAAGGCGGGGACATAGAGCAGTGGCTCAAACCTCGAAACATATCTTATTGTTTACGTTTGATCCACTATCTCTCTTATATCTTACATTACATTATATTGCACATATTCATATGCTAGATATAGTTTGTATGTTGTCCATATTGGCCCAAAGGCCCATCACTCTAGTTTTAATGATGATCAACTCATATAGTTATGGTACTAATGATCTTGTGTTTATTTAATCTCAGATTTGTGATCAAAATCTTAGTAGGTGTGTAGCTTCAATAAAAGATTTAAAGTCAAGTTTTGGAGCTAGCACGGTTTGATTTAAGAGCTTGTGCACCAAGACCACATCAAGTACTCAAGAGGAGTCTACCTCTTTGGAGCAAGTTTGGACCAAGTTAAGAAAATGAGAAGACTTCAAGTGAAGACTTCAAGATCAAGACTTGAGTCTAGGTTTGTTTTTATTAAGATTTTATTTTTAGATAAAATGTAAAGGATAGAATAGTTGGTGGATTGTTCAAGTATATCTTACACACACACACACTCTTGATTTAGATGAGTTTTCATATAAGAGTTTTTATTTTGAAAAAAATACAAAAGAGTTTTCATTTGGAAAAATACCGTTTTGAATTTTGGTATTCAAAGTGTACATGTGTTTTTAACCAAAACCGTTTTAGAGCTTAATGTCAAAAACATAGATATTTCATCTTTTATGTGTAGTGGATCATATTCATATACCCTATGCTTTCAAAGTGTTTAAAATATCTTATTTTTGTATTTGGAGAAGTTTTGAAAAAATCTTTTTGGAAAAATACAGTTTTTATTTTTTAGCCAAAATTTTAAGTTACAAAAATAGTTTAAATTGTTTGTAAAATGTCTTGATTTTGTTCAAACATGTTGATTATCAAAGTATGATATTGAAACTATTTTTGTAGATTTTTTGTGATTTTATTTAAGCTAAAAAGATAACTTTTAAATCCCTAAAAATGTCCTGTCTGGCTTCTACGGTCGACCGAGTTAGGAGTCAGTCGACCAGGACGGTCGACCGACGTGCACAAAATGTGCACGCCAAGTCTGCTGGAGGGCCGGTCGACCGACCGATCGACCGCCAGAGAGCTTCTGCTCTCTGGAAAGCCCCGGTCGACTGGGCCGGTCGACCGGCAGAGAGCTCTGCTCTCTGTTCCAGGCAGCGGTTGACAGGGCCGGTCGACCGAGGCTCCAACGGTCAGAATTCTGACCGTTGGCGGTCGACCGGGCGGTCGACCGTCAGCCGTCAGGGCTGAAAAAATGCTCCAACGACTAGTTTTCTAACCCTATAAAAGGAGGGCTTTGGGACTGTTTTGAACAAGATTTTCAAGTAGGTTTTGAGCCAGTTTTTCAACTCTATTAGGTATTTATCTCCACTTGTTTAAGAACCAACATTGCCATATCAAAAGGACAGATTTTCAAGAGTGTTTAAAAGTGATTTTTCTTGAGTTTTCCTCCACCATTTCAATCCTAGTTTTCTCACACAAACACTTGAGCTATCCATTGCTACATCTACTTATAGGAGTGTTATTGTGAGAGTGTTTATTGGTGATTAAAGTATTTAGATCACCAAGAGATCTTTCTTGTACTTTGAGGAGGCGGACTTGCGGGTTCGCGGTGTTTTAAATTCGTGTGTGAACTCTTTGTTTGAGGTGCGGCCTCAGCGAGCTTGTGGGATTGCGGTGTGTTCGGGACTAGAGAGTCCACGAGTTCTAGTTGGAATTCCTTGTAGGTGTTGTGGCACCGAGTGATCCAATGGGATCGGTTTATAGTGAAATCCTTCATAGTGTTGAAGGCGGGGACGTAGAGCAAGTGTGCTCGAACCTCAAAAAAATATCCTGTGTTGTGATTGCTCTCTCTATCCCTTATTTATATCTTACATGCTTATATTGCTTTCATCTTTTCATGCTTGATATATATATTTGTGCTCATATTGTTATATACTTGGGGATTGTTTGCTAACACTTGTATTCAACCAAGAGAGCCAACGTGGCACCTCAACTCTTATTTAGAGAAATCTTGAGGAGTTAGTCCAGAGTTCTTCAGGAGAATCCGGCTACACTCTGTATATACGTGGTGTTTAGTTCAAAAAGTTAATTTGCATTAAATAAGTTTCAATTCCGCATTATTGACCTTTAGATTAGCTCATCACCTATTCACCCCCCCTCTAGGTGATTTACAGTCCATACTTAT